>PVKU01009672.1:0-29583 GCA_004027475.1 Anoura caudifer
AGAATAACATATTCAAAGTACTAAAATATAAAAACAGCCCACCAAGAATACTTTATCTGGCAAAATTATTCTTGCAGAGAGGAAGAAGAAATGAAGGCTTTCCCAGACAAAGGCTAAGAAAGATCATTACTACTAGACCTGCCTTGCAACAAATGACAGAAAGGAGTTATTCAAGCTGAAACAAAAAGACACTAATGAGCAACATAAAAACACACAAAAGTACACAACATTCTGGTAAAGGTGAAAATTTATAATCAGACGTAGAAACTCTGTAACAGGATGGTGTATTAACCACTTATAGTATAAGGGTTAAAGACAAAGTTTTAACTACAACTAATAAAGGAATTGAGTAAAGTAGCAGGATTTAAAATAAATATCCAGAAATCAGTTGCATTTTTATACACCAATAATGAACTACCAGAAAGGGATACTAAGAAAACAATCCCATTCACAACTACTTCAAAAAGAATAAAATACCTAGGAGTAAATTCAGCCAAAGATAAAAAAAACTTGTACTTGGAAAATTATAAGATAATGAAGAAAGAAACTGAAGAAGATACAAATAATTGGAAGCCTATAACATGTCCATTTATAAGAACAATTAACATCATTAAAATGCCCATGCTATCCAAGGTATAGGTGAATAGGTGATGCGGGGAAACGTGGGGTGGTGAACACACAATACAGTGTGAAGGTGATGTGTTATGGAACTGTGCACCTGAAACCTGTATAATTTTGTTAACCAGTGTCACTCTAATAAATTCAATAAAAAGGGAAAAATAAGGAAAAAGTACTAAAAATAACTATGACTACTAAAATTTGTTAACAAATACACAGCATAAAAGAGGTAAATTGTAATACCAAAACACAAAAGGAGAGAAGTAAAAGGGTGGAGACTTTACTGCAGCCATTTAAAGGGGAAAGACAGAAGTTGCTATCACCATGGAACAGACTGTTATCTATGTCTCATGTGAGCCTCATGGTGACAAGCAAAAATCTACAGTAGAACCAGGGAACATTAAAAATAGGGTGGAAAGAGTCTATGCCATGGAAAACCACTGATTTACAAAGGTAGACAGAAGCAGAAGGAAAAAAGAAAGAATAGAAATATAGCCCTGGCTGGTATGACTTAGTGGATTGAGCGCCAGCCAGCGAACCAAAGGGTCACCAGTTCAATTCCCAGTCAGGGCACATGCCTGGGTTATGGGCCAGGTTCCTGGTGGGGGGCCCATGAAAGCAACCACAAATTGATGTCTCTTCCCTCTTTCTTCTTCCCTTCTTTTTCTCTCTAAAAATAAATAAAATCTTTTTTAAAAAATTACAAAACAACCAGAAAGCAATCAATAAGATGGCAGTACTTAAGTCCTTTACATATCAATAACCGTTTAATGTAAATGGACTGGAGTCACCAATCAAAAGGCACAGTATGGCTAAATGGATTTTAAAAACCATGGAAAGCACAGCTGTGGATAAGAGGAAACTGTGGTAATAGTAGGGGACTTCAACACCCTACTTTGCAATGGACAGATTATCCAGACAGAAAATCAACACACAAATGTTGGAACTGAACCATACTTTTAACCAGATGAATTTGACAGACACAGAGAGAACAGTCCATCCAATAGCAGCAGGATACACATTCTTATGTGCACACAGAATAGTCTCCAGGGACTGGACACAAAACAAGTCTTAACAAATTTTAAAAGATCTTTAAATTATTTCATCTTTTCTGACTCCTATGGTATGGAATTAGTAATCAACAATAAGAGGAAAGCTGGAAAATCTACAAATATGTGGGAAGCAAACACACTTCTGAAAAACCAGTGGGTCAAAAAATAAATTAAAAAGGAAATTTTTTAAAATCTCAAAATAAAGGAAAAAGGAAACACAATATACCAAAACCTTTGGGATGCTACAAAAGTAGTTGTGAAAGGAAAGTTTATAATGATAAATGCATCTTTTAAGAAATTAGATCTCAAATAAAAAAACCTAACTTCACACTTCAAGGAACTAGCAAAAAAGGGGACAAATTAAGCTCAGATTTCGCAGAAGTAAGGAAATAAATGAAATAAGAGACCAATAGAGAGTCTCTTAAAAACAATAGAAAGAATCAACAAAACTAAGAGTTGGTTTCCTAAAAAGATAAAATTAACAAACCTTTAGCTAGACTAAGAAGAGACAAGACTCAAACATAAAAAAACTAAAATTGAAAAAGGAGATAGTACAACTGACACTACATAAATATATAGGATCATAAATCACTACTAGGAACAATTATATGCCAACAAATTAGTTAACCTACAAAAAACCAGAAACATTCCTAAAAACAAGGAACATGCCTGCCAAGTTTGAATCAGGAAGAAACAGTAAACCTGTACAGATCAACAAGTTGAAGACCCTGAATCAGTAGTCAAAAACCTCCCAACACAGAAAAACCTCATGACCAGACAGTTTCACTGCTGAATTCTACCAAACATTTAAAGAATGCCAATACTTTCCAAAATTTTCCAAAAAATTGAAAATGAGGAATATTTCCAAACTTATTCTACAAGACTAGCATTACCCTGATACCAAAGCCAAATAAGGACACTACAAGAAAACAATAGGCCAACAGCAGCCCTAATGAACACAGATGCAAAAATTCTCAACAAAATACTAGCAAGCCAAGTTCAAGAACACATTTAAAGGATTATATACCATGGCCAACTAGGATTTATCGCTGGCATACAAGGGTGGATCTACATATGCAAATCAATAAGTATAATATAGCACACTAATAGAATGAAAGATAAAAACTACATGATGATCTCAATAAATGTAAAAAAAAAAAAATCTTTGGACAAAATACATCTTTTCATGAGAAAAACCCTCCAAAGAGTGTGTATAGAAGAAATACACTTCAATATAACAAAGGCCATATATAACAAACCCACACCTAATATATTCAATAGTGAAAAATGGAAAGATTTTCCTACAAGATCAGGAATAGGACATAGATACTTACTCTAATACTGGAAGTCCTAGTGATAGCAATTAGGAAAGACAGAAAATGCAACCAATTTTAAATGACAAAGGAAAACTCATTATTTGTAAATAATATGATTTTATATATTGAAAATCCCAGACTTCCGGCCAAGATGAAGGCGTACGTAGACACACTTTGCCTCAACCAAAGGACAACCAAAAGGACAACAACAAATTGGAAAAAAAAAAAAAAACAGAACTGCCAGAAAATCAAACTGAATGGAAGACCAAGGAGTTAAAGAAGAAACATTCATTCAGATTGGTAGAGGGCAGAGACAGGCAGCCAGGGCAGAGAGGATTCCTGACAACGCAACACATGGGGCCAGGTGAAGTGGAGGCTGGCGGATGGGGAGGTCCCATATTTGTGTTCAGATAAACCAAGAGGAAAAACTGGGAAGCCAAACAGACCGTACAACCCAGGGTTCCAGCGCAGGAAAAGAAAGCCTCAAAACCTCTGGCTGCAAAAATCTGTGGGGGTTGCAGTAGTGGGAGAAACTCCCAGCCTCACAGGAGTTCGTTGGAGACACCCACAGGGTCCTAGAATGTACACAAACCCACCCACCTTGGAATCAGCACCAGAAGGGCCCAATTTGCTTGTGGGTGGGGGAAGTGACTGAAAGCCAGCAGAGAGCCGAGCAAGCAGCACTGTTCCCTCTCAGATGCCTCCCCCATACCAGTGCCACAACCAACAATGTGTGTTGCCCTTCCCTAGTAAATACCTCAGGCTCCACCCATTACAATGTAAGTGCTACTCACAGACAAAAAAAAATATATATATATAGTCCTAATGAAAGGACAGATCAAAGCTCCAAAAATGGAACTAAGCAATTAAGAGATAGCCAACCTATCAGATGCACAATTCAAAGCACTGGTAATCATGATGCTCATAGAAATGATTGAGCTTAGTCACAAAATGAAGGAACACATGAAGGCTTTGCAAAGTGAAATGAAGAGAAATATACTAACAGCAAAGGGAAGGAAACTGGGACTCGAATCAATGACTTGGAGCAGAACAGGATGAAGAAATAATAATTCAAAAAAATGAGGGGAGTTTTAGGAACTTCCAGGATATTAAATATTCCAACTCCTTTAAACATTCCAACATCTGAATCATAAGGGTGCCAGAAGAAGAGAAAGAACAAGAAATTGAAGACATTTGAAACAATAATGAAGAACTTCTCCAATCTAGCAAAGGAAGTAAGACTTCCAGGAAGTGCAAGAAGCTCAGAGACTCCCAAAGAAGTTGGATTCAAGAAAGCACACACCAAGGCACATCATAATTACATTACCCAAGATTAAATGAAGGAGTGAATCCTAGAAGCAGCAAGAGATAAGGAGAGAGTTACCTACAAAGGAGTTCCCTGATAAGACTATCAGCTGATTTCTCAAAAGAGACCTTGCAGGCAAGAAGGGCCTGGAAAGAAGTATTCAAAGTGATGAAGAGGAAGGACCTACATCCAAGATTACTCCACCCAGCAAAACTATCATTTAGAATGGCAGGGCAGAGACAATGCTTCCCAGATAAGGTCAAGTTAAAGGAGTTCATCATCACCAAGCCATTATTATCTGAAATATTAAAGGGAACTATACAAGAAGATCAAAAACATGAACATTAAAATGGCAACAAATTTACAACTATAACCAAACCTAAAAAGAACAAAAACAAAAAGAAACTAAGCAAAAAGCTAGAACAGAAACAGAATCACATAAATGAAGATTATATAGAGGGTTCTCAGTGGGGAGGGGGAGGAAGGAGAATGGGGGGAAAAGGTACAGGGAATAAGAAGCATAAATGGTAGGTACAAAATAGACAGGGGGGTTACAAATAGCATAGGAAATGGCTGGGATGCAAGATGGCAGTGAGGTAGGTAGAGCAGAGTCCACTTCCCCCTGCACACAGGTGGAACACCTAGCCGATCTTCTGAGGAACAGACTGAACACCCAACAGTATCCCAGCATATATGAAATTCATATATGAATTTTTTGGTTGGAGGCCAAAAAATTGTAGAGGACATTGAAAAATCAGATGGTAAGGAAATTGCTTTGGGACAATAAGGTCCCTGAAGCAGCCCAGAGACCAGGGCCGGAAGCCTGCCACAGGAGTCTTGGTAGAGAGCCAGGTTAACGGCTCCTACTGCCAAACAGGGAGGACAGAGCAGCACCAGGATGCACCTGGATGCTTGAAGTCACTGGGGGAAATAAAGATGAAGTGGCAAACGCACAGTGGTGTGGTATCTACCCGCTGAGACTGTGGACGCTGGCGGGGTCGTTACCAGAGCAATTGGGGAGCCAAGTGACGGCTGGAGAAGGGAGGGGAATGGTACTCTGACCCGGATACTCTCCAGTCTAGTTGTAAAGTTGAGCTGTGAAAGAGGCTGGACGCTTGTTTTGAGTTGCAACTTGAACAGGAGGAATTTGTTCAGAGAGAGAGAAAAAAAAGGGACATTCCCTGTGGCTGTTTAGGGAGTTCTCCCGTCATGGCAGTCCCAGCCTACCCAGCTTCACCCCTGCAGCAGGTGCAGCCTCTGCCAGAGGCCCACCCCTGACGCCACTGCTGGGGCTGCGACCCCTGCCCTCCCAGCAACTCCACCTGCAGCGGCCGAAGGTACCTGCCCACGTCCGGCGCATGCCTCACCCCACCACCCCACAGCTGTGTCACTGCAGCAGCAGAAGCTGTGCACCCACAACCACCGCCGCAGAGGTGCGCACGGAGTCCAGCTGCACCCGGCCACTCAGCAACAGAGGCTGCGCGCCCAGGATCACCACACCAGAGGAGCATGCGCACACCCCCCAGCAGTCACTACAGTGCTCCTACCCTGTGGAGCTGGACTGGCTTGCTAAGAGGAAGGAGGAGACTCCCCCACACAGAGACAATCAGCAGGGTTCAGGGAGTTAGCAGTCCCAGAAATTCTTAACACAGTGGGGAAGCTGAACTACCCTGAAGAGACTTTGAGAGTCCCTAGCACATAGGGCAGCAAAGAACAAGAAGGTGGTGTGTGTTGCCCCAATTGGTGCACCTCAAGGACAACACAACTGGTGGACTGAAGGCATAGGTCCCGCAGCGAACTGAGGAACTGGGCTGGAGGCTGGACAACTGTGAAGAGCACAGCTCAGACCTGGCCCACATCCATGCAAAATCACAGGAAAGGAGAAAAATGAAACCCAATCCCCGACAACTGCAAATAATACACAGCAGCCAATCTTACCCAATTTCACTGTCTTCCGGAAATTTATCGCTGCTGTGGTTAACGCTATTCTCTTGAACACTACACCTATTTTCTATCCTTTACTCTCACTATATCTCATAATCTGACCTACCTGTTTCTGTATACAATTCACATACCTTCCTCCCCTCTAACAAGGGTCTTCTCTTTATTCCATGCTTCCTAAAAAGTAGCTAGTTAGGTGAAATATGGTAACACTATACATATCCAAAGGATCTCCATCTCTTCTCTCCAGGTAAGGACTTTATATACCATGGACTACATTCCCACTATCTTAATACATTTTGCCTTCCCCCTCCAACTGATCACATACAAGAGTAGGTGGGAGCTGTGAACACCAGTATACCTGCTAGAAGAGAGAACCCACCAACACAGGAACCACCAATACATAATAAAGGAAGAAGCTGAAGGAGTGAGTGGAAGCAATACCAACCTTCACCCAAAACCAATCTGGAATTACAACTAAATGGTGGAGAAATTGCCCAGAACAAACAACTGAACAATAGCAAGAGAGAAAACTCAAAACCTTGGACAGAGAGAAGAACCAGCTTCAACACAACCTGTCCGCACCCCTACAACAGCATACAAGAAAGGTGGGCAAAGTGACCCTTAGTTAACCAGCTGGACAGAAGGACCCACAAAGAAAGGCCCAACAACAATCAAAATCCAAAGACATCCAGAGAACCAATATAAACAACAGCCCAAGAGCAGCAAGTTTAGAAGATCAAGGAGAACATACCACTGAATCTCACAGGTCTTCTACCATAGAAGTTCACACCATAAACCTAAGGAGTCAGAACAGATGAAATTAAAAAGCTGAG
Organism: Anoura caudifer; assembly: GCA_004027475.1. Classification (NCBI taxonomy): domain Eukaryota; kingdom Metazoa; phylum Chordata; class Mammalia; order Chiroptera; family Phyllostomidae; genus Anoura; species Anoura caudifer. The sequence continues at coordinate 7,070 of PVKU01009672.1, forward strand.
GCTAACAAGAAGAGTCTCACAAACAATGGGAAAACAAAGAAACAAACCCCAAATGAAAGGACAGGAGGAAGCCTCAGAACAAATGCTAAATGAAATAGAGATAACTCAACTATCAGATATTGAGTTCAAAGCAATGGTTATAAGGAAGCTCAATGAGCTCACTGAGAATTACCAAAAACCACAGGGAAACTACAATGAACTCACTGAAAACTATATCCAACACAAAAAAGGAAACAGAAACTATGAACAAGGGCCAAGAGAAAATGAAGAATACAATTTCTGAACTGAAAAACACAGTAGAAGGAATCAAAACCAGGCTACATGAAGCAGAGGTTCAAATCAGTGAGCTGGAGGACAAGGCACAAAAACACACACAGAAAAAGCATGAAAAGGAAAAGAGACTCAGAAAGAATGAAGAGGGGTTAAGGGAACTGCAGGACAACATGAATCATAACAATATCCACATAATATGGATACCAGAAGGAGAAGATGACCAAGGGATAGATAACCTGTTTGAAAAAGTAATGATGGAAAACTTCCCTAATTTGATGAAAGAAAGAGCAATATGAATCCACAAAACACACAGAGACCAATTAAGAGTAACCCGAACAGGCCCAGTTCAAGACACATCATAATTAAAGTGGCAAAATTCCAAGACAGAGAGAATCTTAAAAGCAGCAAGGGAGAAACAGGAGGTAGCATTCAAGAGAGCCCTGATAAGACTAGCAGCTGACTTCTAGATGGAAAAGCTCCATGTCAGAAGAGAATGGCAAAGAATATTCCATGTAACGGTGGGGGAAGGCCTACAACCAAGACTACTTTATCCAGCAAGGCTCTCAATTAAAATGGAAGGTGAAATAACGAGTTTCCCAGACAAAAGAAACCTCAAAGAATAAACCTCCACCAAACCAGCTCTGCAAAGGATGCTAAAGGATCTGCTTAAAGAAAACAAAAAAAGAAGTTACTCAAGCCTGCGGATTGAGCTTCCAATTTGCAGGACAAAAGACAGAGGAACATGTTAAAGGGGCACAATCAGTAAAAACCATACAGTGGAAAACTGCACAGAACAAAAACCCAATTTCATTAATAAGTAACAAGGAGACAAAAGAAAGATGGGAGGACCCATGGATTAATAAAGACTTAAAAGACATACCACTCACTCAAAATGTGCAGCCCCCTTTCAAATCTCAAATAAATAAATGATTTAAAAAAAAAACGAAAGAAAACAAAAAAAAGGGAGGGCTGGGCCAGTGGGCTGGGATGGGAGTAAAAGACAGAAAACTGTACAAGAACAACAATTAAAATTTTTAAAAAAAGAAAAGAAAAAAAGGATGAGAGAGACAGGAACATAGGTACAAAAAAATGGCAATGGGTAAGCATCTATTAATAATAACCTTAAATGTAAATGTATTAAATACTCCAATCAAAAGACACAGAATAGCTGAATGGATACGAAAGCATGAACCACACATACGCTGCCTACAAGAGAACCACCTCAGAACAAAAGACCTACACAGACTGAAAGTGAAGGGCTGGAAACAAATAATCCAAGCAAATGAACAGGAAAAAATAGCCAGGGTAGCAATACTCATATCAGACAAAACAGACTTCAAAAAAAGAGACCCAGAAGGACACTTCATAATACTCAAGGGAGGAATACATCAAGAAGACGTAAACATTGTAAATACATATGCACCCAACACAGGAGCACATACCCAAATGCATAAAGAAAATCTTGGAGGACTTCAAGAAAGATATTGACAGCAACACAATTATAGTAAGGTATTTTAACATCCCACTGTCAAAAATGGATAGAGCTTCCAAACAAAACATCAGCAAAGATATGGTGGCATTGAACAATGTCCTACATCAAATGGACTTAATTGATACATACATACATACATACATACATATATATATATATAGAACCTTTCATCCCAAAGAAGCAAAATATACATTCTTTTCAAATGCACATGGAATATTTTCAAAGATAGACCACATGATAGGACACAAAACAGGCCTCAACAAACTCAACATACTTGAAATCATATTCAAGCATTTTGTCAGACCACAAGAGACAGAAACTAAAAACCAACCTCAAGGAAAAAAAATGCAAGCCACTCTAAGTCATAAAGATGGAATAGCATGCTATTAAATAATGGATGGGTCAAGAATGAGATTAAGAAAGAAATCAAAAAGTTTCTGGAAACAAATGAAAATGAACTCACAACAATCCACAACTTATGTGACAGATTGAAGGCAGTCCTGAGAAGGAAGTTCTTAGAGATACAGGCCCACCTAAAAAAAGATAGAAAGATTTCAAATCAACAACTTAACTGTGTACACCTATAAGAACTCAAGGAACAACAACAAAGATAGCCCAGAGCAAGTAGAAGGAAGGAAATAACCAAGATCAGAGTAGAATTAAATGACACAGACACTAAAAGCACAATTCTAAGGATCAGTAAATCCAGGAGCTGGTTCTTTGAAAAGATAAACAAAATTGACAAGCCTTTAAGCAGACTCATCAAGAAGAAAAGAGAGAGGACCCAAATCAACACAATCAGAAATGAAAGAAGAGAGATTACAACTGATACCACAAAAATACAAAGGACTGTAAGAAATTACTATGAAGAACTATATGCCAAGAAATTTGAAAACCTCGGTGAAATGAAAAATTTCTAGAAAAGTATAATCTTCCAAAACTGAATGAAGAAGAAGCAGAAAGCCTGAACAGACCCATAAGCTGATGAAATCAAAGCAGTAATCAAAAAACTCCTGGCACACAAAAGCCCTGGACCAGATGGTTTCATAGGAGAATTCTACAAAGCATTTAAGGAAGAGCTAACACCTATCCTTCACAGACTGTCCCAGAATATCCAAGAAGATGGAAGACCCCCAAACACACTTTATGAAACCAGCATCATCCTAAGCCCAAAACCAGATAAAGACACAACAAAGAAAGAAAACTTCAGGCCAATATCACTGATGAACATAGATGCTAAAATCCTCAAACTACTGGCAAACTGCATCCAGCAATACATTAAAAAGATCATACACCATGACCAAGTGGGATTCATCCCAGGGATGCAAGGATGGTACAATATTCACAAATCAATAAACGTAATCACATGATCATATCAATAGATGTGCAAAAAGCATTTGATAAAGTATAGTACCCATTTATGATAAAAACACTTAGCAAAGGGGGAATGGAGGGAGCATTCCTCAACATAATAAAGGCCATATATGAGAGACCTACAGCCATCATCATACTCATTTGGCAAGAACTAAAGGCTTTCCCACTAAGATCAGGAAGAAGACAAGGATATCTGCTTTCACCACTCCTATTCAACACAATTTTGGAAGTCCTAGCCACAGCAATCAGACAAGAAGAAGAAATAAAAGGCATCCAAATTGGCAAGAAGGAAGCAAAACTGTCATTATTTGCAGATGACATGATAGTGAACATAGAAAATCCTATAGACTCCTCTAAAACACTACTCTACCTAATAAATGAATTTGGCCAAACAGTGGGATACAAAGTCAATATTCAGAAATTGAAGGCATTTTTGTACACCAACAACGAAATATCAGAACCAGAAATCAGGAAAAAAAATCCCATTTGCTCTAGCAACAAGAAAAATAAAGTACCTAGGAATAAACCTAACCAAGGAGGTAAAAGACCAGTACTCAGAAAACTATACAACACTGAAGAAATTAAAGAAGACACAAACAAATGGACGCGTGTACCATGTTCATGGATTGGAAGAATTAACATCATCAAAATGTCCATACTACCCAAAGCAATTTATAGATTCAATGCAATCCCTGTTAAAGTACCAATGACATATTTCACAGATATAGAACAAACATTTCAAAAATTTATATGGAACCATAAACACCTCCAAATAGCTGCAGCAATTTTGAGAAAGAAGAGCAAAGTAGGAGGGATCACAACACCTGATATCAGACTGTATTACAAGGCCACTGTAATCAAAACAGCCTGGTACTGGCATAAGAACAGACATATAGACCAACGGAACAGAATAGAGAGCCCAGAAATAAACCCAAGTCTCTACGGTCAATTAATATTTGACAAAGGGGGAAGAAGCATAAAATGGAATAAAAATAGCCTCTTGAACAAATGATGTTGGGAGATCTGGACAGCTACATGCAAAAAAAAAAATGACCAAAAACTTACATAATACACAAAAATAAACTTAAGATGGATAAAAGACTTGAATATAGGTGATGATACCACAAAAGTCCTAGAGGAGAACATAGGCAGGAAATTTTCAGACATTCCATACAGCAGTATTTCACCAATATGTCCCCTAGAGCAAGGGACATAAAGGAAAGAATAAACAAATGGGATCTCATCAAATTAGAAAGCTTCTGCATGGCTAAAGAAAAGAGCATCATTAAAGTGAAAAGAGAGCCAATTATATGGGAAAACATATTTGCCAATGATACCTCGGACAAGTGGTTGATATCCAGAATATATAAAGAACTCACACGACTCCACTCCAGGAAGACAAACAACCCAATTAAAAAATGGGCAAAAGACTTAAACAGACACTTCTCCAAGGAGGACATACAGAGGGCCCAAAGACATATGGAAAGATGCTCAGCATCACTAGCCATCAGTGAGATGCAAATTACAACCACAATGAGATACCACTTCACACCAATAAGAATGGCAATCATAAACAAATCAACAAAAGTGTTGGAGAGGATATGGAGAAAAGGGAACCCTAGTGCACTGTTGGTGGGAATGCAAACTGGTGTAGCCCTGTGGAAAACAATATGGAACTTCCTCAGAAAGCTAAAAATGGAACTGCCTTTTGACCCAGCAATTCCACTGCTGGGATTATATTCTAAGAATCCTAAAACACCAACTCAAAAGAACCTACGCACCCCAATGTTCATAGCAGCATACTTTATAATAGCCAAGTGCTGGAAGCAACCTAAGTGCCCATCAGTGAATGAGTGGATCAAAAAGCTGTGGTACATTTACACAATGGAATTCTACGCAGCAGAGAGAAAGAAGGAGCTACTACCATTTGGACAGCATGGATGGAACTGAAGAGCATTATACTAAGTGAAATAAGCCAGGTGGTGAGGGACAAATACCATATGATCTCACCTATAAGTGGAACCTAATCAACAAAACAAACAAGCAAGCAAAATATAACCAGAGACATTGAAATTAAGAACAATCTGATAGTAACCAGAGGGGAGTTGGGATGGGATAATGGGGGATAAGAAGGGAAGGGTTTTCAGGAACAACTATCAAAACCAATGGGGACAAAACCACCATTGGTTTTTCAGGACAAACCAATGGTGGGGGTGGAAGTAGGCGAGGGAGGTGGGGACGGCTAGGCTGCAGAGGGAGTGGTAGCGGGTAAATGCAGACAACTGTCCTTGAACAACAACAAAATAATATTTTTTAAAAAAGAACTTCTCTTGCTTTCACTGTTTTGCCTTCAAATTGTATTTTAATTTTTGAGGGCAAGGCAATTCAAGACAGTGCCATGAAGAAGAAATCATTTGGCATTTAGCATCTTAAAGACTTCATATCTCAAATAAAGTTATATGATGAAATTCATTGTCAGTGGGGTTACCGTTTGGATTTTCCTAAACCAAGATTAAATTCACTTTCTACCTCCAAAAAACAAAAAAGACCATTTAAGAGAATAGTATAGGAAATGGAGAAGCCAAAGAACTTATATGTACGACCCATGGAGATGAACTAAGGGAGGGTAATGCAGGTAGGAGGAGGATGCAGGGTGGAGGGGCCTAAACGGGGGGAAAAAATGGAACAACTGTAATAGCATAATCAATAAAATATATTTTAAGAAAAGGAAAATCCCAAAGATTCAATAAAAAAAAACTATTGGAACTAATCAACAAATTCAGTAAAATTACAGGATATAAATCAACATACAGAAATCAGCTTCACTTCTGTACACTAAAAATGAAACATTTGAAAACATAAAACTGTACTATTCATAACAACATCAAAAACAAAAAAAAATACCTGGTAAAGATCTATAGGACAAAAACTATGATACAGTGTTGGAGGAAATCAAAAAGACACAAATGGAAAGATATCTCATGTTCATAGATCAGAGAAAGTAATATTGTTAAAATGGTCATACTACTCAAAGCCATCTAGATTCAACACAATCCACATCAAAACTCCAATGGAAATAGAAATAGGAAAAAAAAAAATCCCAAACTTTGTATAGAACCAAAAAAAGACCCCAAATAGCCAAACCAATCCTGCGGAAAAAAGAACAATGCCAGAGGTCACACAATTCCTGATTTCAAACTATATTACAAAGCTGTATTAATTAAAATAGTATGGTACTATCATAAAAAGAGATGCACAAACCCATGCAGCATAATAGAGCTCAAAATCAAACCTCCATATGTATGGTGAACTAATACTTAACAAAGAAACCGAGAACGTTCAATGGGAAACAGTCTCTTCAACAAACGGTGTTCTGAAAACTGGATAAACACATGAAGAAAAAATGAAATCAGACCACTACCCTACAACACTCTTAAAAGTTAACTCGAAATGGGTCAAAGATTTAAAACATAAGACATGAAACCATAAAATTTGTAAAGAAAACACAGAAAATATGCTTCTTGACACTGGTCTTGGCAATGTGTCCTTGGGTACAACACCATAGACACAAACAAAATAAAAAATCATCAAACTTAAAAGCTTCTGCTCAGCAAAGGAAACAACAAAATGAAGAGGCAACCTACTAAACGGTAGAAAATTTTTGCAAACCATATATCCAATCAGAGGTTAATATCCGAAAGAACCAATCCAATTAAAATATTGGCAGAGAGCCCTGGCCAGTGTGGCTCAGTGGATTCAGTGCTGGACTGTGAATCAAAGGGTCGCTGATTCAATTCCCAGTGAGGGCACATGCCTGGGCTGCGGGCCAGGTCCCCAGGAGGGGGTGAATGACAGGCAACACTGATGTTTCTCTCCCTCTCTTTCTCCCTTCCATATCCTCTCTCTAAAAATAAATAAATAAAATCTTAAAAACATGGGCAGAGAAACTAGACACACATTTTCCAAGACTCATCCAAATAGCCAACAGGTACACAAAATGATGCTCAACATCACTAATCATCAGAGAAATGCAAATCAAAAACTACAATGAGATATCACCCCACAACTGTCAGAATGACTATCATCAAGAGGACAAAGAGGCCCTGAATGGTGTGGTGCAGTGGGCTGGACATTACCCTGCAAACCAAAAGGTCACCAGTTCGATTCCCAGTCAGGGCACATGCCTGGATTGTAAGCCAGACTCCTGGCTGGGGGTGTGTGAGAGGCAACTGATTGATGATACATCATACATCATACATCATGCATCAATGTTTCTCTCCCTCTCTCACTTCCTTCCCCTCTCTCTAAAAATAAATAAAAGCTTTTTTTAAAAAATAAGACAAGAGATAAGTGTTGGCAAGCATGTGGAAAAAAGGGAACTCTGGTATACTGTTGGAGAGAATGTAAAGTGGTGTAGCCGCTATAAAAAATAATATGGAGGTTCCTCAAAAAACTAAAAATAAAACTACCATATGATCCAGCACTTCCATTCGTGGGTCTATATTTAAGAACAGGAAATGAAAACAGGATCTGAAGAGACCTCTACACTCCCCTGTTTGCTGCAGCATTATTCACAATAGCCAAGATATGGAAATAACCTAAGTGTCCATCAATGGATAAATGGATAAAGAAGATGGGCACATATATACAACAGGACATTATTCAACCATGATAAAGAAGAAAATCCTGCCATTTGCAACAATGTGGATAAACCGTGAGGGCATTATGCTAAGTGAGATAAGTCAGATAAAGACAAATACTGTGTGACATCACTTATGTATGGAATGTTTCAAAAAAGCAAACTCATAAAAACAGAATGAAATGCTGGTTACCAAGGACTGGCAGGTGGGAGTATAGGAGAGATGTTCAAGGGAATGAAGCTGGAACATAAATCCTAGAGTTCTAGTGCACAGTACAGTGAAAATGTAGGCGATAATACCATATTATAATCACCAAACTTACTAAAAGACCAGGTCTTAATATTCCAACCTCTAAAAAGAAATGATAGTTATGTAATGGTGATAGAGGTACTAATTATTGCTACACGAGTAATCATAACATATAAATGTATCAAATCAATATTCTGTACAACTTAAATTTCTACAATGTTATATATCAAATATATTTCAATTTAAAAAAGATAAAGAATTTCAGTTAAACAAAAGATTCTATAAAAAGTAAAAAAGACAAACCCTGGACTGGGAGAAGATATCTGTAATAGAGCTGTTGAAGGAATAAACACAGGCAAAGGTTGTCAACATACTTAGTAATGTGGGTGATGCAAATTAAAACTATGATGAAATACTGTTACGCTACTCTCAGAATGGCAAAAATTTAAGTGTGACAACAGCAAGTATTAACAAGGTCTGGAACAAAGCAAGCATTTAACATTGCTGATGAGAAAGTAAAACCACCTTGGCAAATGTTTTAGCAAAATCTAATAGTGTTAAAGGTATTCCTCCCAATTCCCCAGCATTCCAGCCCTAGGTATATGCCCTAGAGAAATTAATGTGCATACCAGAAATGTATAACAATGTTCACAGCACCACTGTGTAACATCCTGAAACTTAAAAAAAATAAATAACCATCAAAAGAGAAAAGTAAATTGTACTGTATTCATGCATGGAATATTCATGAACCAGAGCTGCAGATCAAGATGACTAAATCTCAAAAGCAATGTATAGTGAAAGATAAAAATGAAATACACATATGCTTGGTATGACTGTTCAGAAAGCTCAAAAACCAGTAAAATATTTTTTCAGGGCTACACCTATGGGAGTGAACTACAAGGAAAAGCACTGTGATATGATCATGGAAAGGTCGGTTCTCAGTGCCTCTAATCTATTTCTTGATTTAGCTAGTGGTTATCCAAGTTTTTCCTTTATAAATTGTCAAACTGCGTATGTTATGTCCACTTTTCTAAATTTAATTCACAAAAACAAGTTCTAAAAATTCCAGGCAGATTAAAGACCCAGTTGTGAAAACAAAAGTTCATAGGAGAAAATGGTATATTTATGACTGAATATTGACTATTTCCTAAAATCATGAAAAAAGACTGATAAATTCAATTATTAAAAGAAAAAACATGTACATCAAAAACACAAACTGAAAAGCTACACCAGGATAGTGAGATGATTTTGGCAATGCTTTTAACTGACAGGATTAGTGCACAGAATAACTAACTTCAATGAAGAGAAACACACACACCCTACCTGCTCTGAAAGTTACAAATGAAATGAAGAGGCAAGCCACAAAAGAGGAAATCTAAATGCCCAGTAACTATTCAAACTGATGCCCATATGACCTAACTACTAATCCAGGAAACGACATTAAAATTACACTGACCCACCATTTCACATCCATGTGACTGGCCAAAATTTTAAAGTCTGACCAGTTCAAGGGTTGGCAAGCACAGCACATTCTGCTGATGGTATAATTAAAAAACAAATAACAACAAAAAATAATCACAACTGGTAAAACCACTTGACAGAGCAAAAGGAAAACCTCCTGCACTGGCACAAAGCTGCTGCTATGACCCAACAGCCAACTCTTGACAAGCACCCCCAAAAAACTCACATAATCAAGACTCTGCAGCCCTGTGCATGCTACTGACAAACTGAGAAAACCTGAATGCCCTTCAGCCAGGAAAACATGCATGGACTATGTATAGCTATTAAAATCAATAAACTAGAGTCCATATGTGTTCATGTGGTAAGTCTTAAAATACGAAGAGAAAAAAGCAAATTAAAGAGGGATAACCTAAATTATGGAAAAAATACTCTATTGATTTACGAACACAATAAAGGATGAGAAATGAGCATGGGAATACCATGAGAGTGGAAATTAGGTGGGAGAGTGGGATACACGGGCATCAATTATATTGTTTTATTTTTTAAGTTGGTTGTAAATTCTTTAAATTCCTGAAATGTCTCTTTAAAAGATCATGCAACTTCTTACCTTGTATGGGCAAACTATTTTTCTTATATCGTTCTAGCTGGGTTCCAGCAGAATTTTGTCTCTTTTGAATTTGAACTGATGAATTCTATAGGAGATAATTGAATATGAAATTAGTGTTAGTCTACATATTAGTACAATGAATGATACTAACAGAACTCAGCTTGCAATGAAAATGTCTTAAGTATGTTCATTTACATTGTTTTCATTTGTCACTGGAGACCAGAGTAAACAACACACACACACACACACACACACACCCTGCATGTGGAACTACATTCAATCCTCAAGTTAAAGGCATAACAGACAATGTAAAATGAAACAGTCTTCTGTGACTGATACCAGATTGCCCAGAGGAGAGGGCAGGACCTCATGGTCACCATCAGCAAAACCCCCTTATCTTGGCCTCTCCAGTGAATACTTCCATCACCGTCCTGCTCTAACTGAACTCTAACTCCCACGGACAAGACTGCTCACCACTGTCCCTTACAGGGATGGAGGTTTCTCAGGGTCCTCAGAGCTTACAACCCTAGATTTAGAGGTAGCACAGTTGTCTTCCTTGCTCCCCATCACTGCTTCCAACCAAATCTCTTTCCCTCCTCCCTACCTACCCCCGCCAGCTCCAAGTCTTACGGCCGTGTACTCCTCCACCATGTACTCCTCCTCTCCTGATGATACTCCAGCTCCATAGCTTCCACCTCCTGATCTACTCTCCCTCCAGTCTCAGCTGTGCACTACCGTGGGGGAAACTCTGGAACTGTCATCATCACCAACTTCAATTACCAATAACTTTAATTTCAAAGCATTTGAATTCATAATGTGAGGCATGAAATTATTAGCCTGGTCTATTCAAAAAGCCAATGCCATTTAGTGCTCAAGTATTTAGGGGTGAGATACCATGTGATTTCTGAAATCATCTTCAAATGGACCAGCAAAGTATATACACATAATACAGCAAAACATTAACAGTGATTCAATCTAAGCAAGTATTTCAGGTGTTCATCAGACTTCTTTCAAATGCCTCTATCTGAGGAAGCTTCCATAAAAACTTGAGGAGGAAGGGAGAATGCCACTTTCAGCCTACCACAGCTTATCCTTCAGCTCATTCCTCTAATACCCTCACTCCAACAAGGCTTATAGCCAACAGGGTCCTACAAGTCACTGAACCATGTGTTCTATGTCCCTCACAACCTTGTAGCCTCTGCCCTTCTTAAGTAGGTTAAATTCTTGTGGGTCACTGCATACTATAAACTTCCAAGCCCCTCTCTCTCCTGGGTGGTATTTCTGCTGATGACCACACTTCTAAAACATGACTTTCCACCAACCTACCCCCAAAAAGCCAAACAAGAAAAAAATAATGCAAACCATTCTCAATGGAAATAGCTATTTCTAACCTCCGTGGGCCCCCAGTGCCACCCAGGACTCACACTACACTTCCCAGTCCCTTGGCTTTCCTCTCTTAGACAACTATTTCACACTTTTTCCCATGTTCTCCATCCTCACCATCAGCAGAGGACAATGCTTCCCACTTCACTGAGAAAGTTAAAGCATCAGGAGGGAACTTCCTACCCACTGGCACCACACATCTATCCCTGGGTCCAGACCCTGGACCTTATTATTGGACTCAAACTGCCCATTCTCCTGGCCAAGGCCAGCCTCCCCACTCCCTCAATCCCATTTCCCCTCACTTATAACAATGCATCCACAACTCTCCCCCTTTCTCCTGCATCTTTTTTCCTCTCTACTGAACCAATTCTACCAATACACCAACACTTGTTAATTCACCATCTTAAAAAACGATAACTTCCCCTACAGCCAATACTCCTTTACATTTACTGTAAAACTTTTCTACACAGTTCTCATACCCTGTCTGAAACTTCTCCCCATTCCCTCTTGTCCTGTAGGGTTTTTAGTTCAACATCTCTGCTTGGTAAATCCAATGACAAACCTTCAGTCCTCAACTTATTTAGCAGCAGCCTTTGACACCAAAGATCATACTTTCCTCAAAGGCTTTGCTCAACTTGGCTCATAGGACACCATCCGGTCTCCTTCCTTTCCTTCCTACACCCTGGTTGCTTGTTCTCCTCACCCCCAGCTTCTCACCCTCAGCCTCACTTTTGGCCTCAGTCACCTCTCTTGGCCCAAAGCTTCACCACACATGCTGATGACCCGAAACTCCAAGCTCCAGCCTGACTTTCCCTGATCCCCACAGAACATCTCTACATCATCATCTCCTTAGCCTTTCAAACTCACCTTGTCTGCACATGAGCTCTTAATGTCCATGGTCCTAAGCAGTATGTGATGTCTTCTTGTGGACTCTCATAACAAATGGAAACTCTTATATTAAGCAAAAACTACATTAAACTGGGAAGCCATTCCTGACTCCTTTCTTGTTGTCACTCTCCCTATCTGGTTCATCCAGTTCTCAACCCCTCCAACGCCACTCCCCCAGCCTAAGCCACTATCATCTGCGGTCTGAATCACTGCAACAACCTCCCCTGATGTTCCTGACTGGGCCCATAGTTTCTCTTCCCCCTTGTGTCTACAACAGAGAGTGAGCTTACAAAGGTAAAGGACTAGGCCACCGCTTCCATCAGTGCCCTGCAAGGACTCCCCATTGCACTCAGAGAAAAAGCCCAAGTGCTTACAGAAAATATTAAGGCCTAATAAAATCTGCACCTGCCACCTGTCATCATCCTATCTCTGATTTCTTCCCTACTATTCTCCCCACTTACTCTGCTCCAGCCTTACAGTAAATCCTCACTTAACACCCTTGATAGGTTCTGCAATTTTATCAGGCTAATTGACAAAAGAGTTAAGTTCCTAGCATCAACTTTTTTATCAAAAGGACACTATTCAAGGACCTGCTGTATTAGCCTCTGCTCTTGCTTAGCCTCCAGGCAGGGGCTCCCGTGCCTGCTCCAATTTCCACCCAGGCTCCAGTCTGGCTTAGACCCTCTTCGGCCTTTATTCAAATGTCACTTTCTCAGGAAGGCCTTCCCCGGCCATCCTACCTACAATTGCAACACCCCAAACAGCTATTCCCCCTTCCTGCTTTTTCTCCTTACTTTTCAGCACCATGTCACACACCACCTATTTTATTTACCTATATTATTTATAATCTTTCTCCTGACACTGAAATATTAAGTTCCAAGAAGGCAAGGACATTTGCCTGTTTTGTTCATTGCTTTCTTTATCTGCAGTGCCTGGCAAATCAGAGCTGTGAACAGATGAATGAAACACCAATGACTTGACTCAACAGGGTCACACAAATGTGACTCTCTGCAAACACTTCCCTTGACTTGCTTTAACTCAGATTATCTGCCTGCAGTTTATAAAAATCCCTTTATAAAAATTATACAAATGAATTTGAAAACCATCTGTATAACAATACTCAAAATTTTTTTAATTACAGTAAAATAGATATAACATAACATTTACTATCTTTAACTAAGTTAAAATGCTCAGGTCAGTGGCATTAAGTACATTCACACCGTCAGGCAACCATCACCACCATCCATCCAAAGAACTCTCTTTAACTTACAAAACTGAAACTCTGTCCCCATTAAACACTAACCCTGCATTCTCCCCTCCCCACAGCCCTGACAACCACCCTTCTAATTTCTATCTCTATGAATCTAACTGCCCAAATATTTAACATCTCTCCCTAACCTAACAAAGCCACCTAGTCTCCAAACCTACCATGGACCCCTCTTTCTTCATGGCAGTCCCACACTGACCGATCTTGGTGCTGCCCTCAGCGGCTTCCACTTTCTTCCAAGCATCAAGTCGGAATCTTTCCATCACTTTTATTTCTTCCCGGAGATCCGTGTTCTCTTTGACCAACATTTCTATCTGGCTCCTAAGACGGCCATGTGTACTTGACCATTTTGCTTCCTTTCTTTTCAAATCTTCCTGTAAATCTGCTATCTGCTGTTTCAAAGCCTGCCCCTCCCCGCAAAAAAGAATTACGAGAATTAAAATAATGTCATAGAAAAGTACAGCTAGTGTAGCACAGGGAACGTAAAAGGGAAGGCTCAATCACATTCCAATAATACTGGGATTTTCAGGAAAGGAAACAAGGGGTTCAGGCTAGAGCTTCACTTCACACCATCAGCAAAATTATTCCAGGAATCAGGGGAAGGAGGAGACAGGCAACAATTAGGTGTTAACTGCAGTAATATTTCTATGAGATAATAAAGGTCTAAACTAAGATATTAAGTGAAATAAATGAGATAAATGAGGAATATCTGGTGAAGAAAAAATTAATAGGAATTAATTACTAACTGAAGGAAGAAGAGCTGAGGTAAAGGGAAGAATAAAAGATTCAAAGTCAAAACTACCAGCCTTGAAAACTGATTCTATTGGGAATTTATAAAAAACAGGTTTTAAGAAAATGAGTTGTTTTAGATGGACTAGATGACTACGTGAAGAAACTTCTGGAAATGTCTAGAAGCAATATGCAACTGTACAAAGAAAATAAAGATGGATGTAAGAACTAAGGAGAGATAGTCAGCTGGCTCTACAGCATATGCAGGTGCAAGTCAGAGGAGTGACTGGAGCTGAGGAAAGGAGTACAGGCAGAAGCTGGAAGCATTCCCCACCACCCACCAGAGAACCCACTCAAATATGAGACTGAAGGCAGTGAGAATTCTAACCACTTCATTAACATACACAGACAACCTGACATCCACCCATGCTCCTGGAAACCTCACAACAGCCAACAAAGGCTGTTGCAGTGAACATTATGAATGATAAGAAAGTCAAACAGCCTTACTGCTGACATGAAAAAATTACAGTAGTCTGGATAGAAGATCGAACCAGCCACAACATTCACTTAAGCCAAAGCATAAAGAGCAAGGTCCTAACTCTGTTCAATTCTATAAAGGCAAAGAGAGGTGAGGGGGCTGCAAAAGAAGAGTATGAAGCCAGCAGAGGTTGGTTCATAAGGTTTTAGGAAACAAGCCGTCTCCATAACATAAAAGTGCAAGGTGAAGCACCAAGTAATCCAGAAGATCTAGCCAAGATGATTTATGAAGGTGGCTATGTCAACAACAGATTTTCAGCGTAGATGAAGCAGCCTTATATTGGAAGGAGATGCCATCTAGGACCTTCATAGCTAGACAGAAGTCAACGCCTGACTTCAAAACTTCCAAGGACAGACTGACTCTCTTGTTAAGGGCTAATGCAGCTGGCGAGTTTAAGTTGAAGCCAGAGCTTACTTACCTTTCTTACAACCATAGGGTCCTTAAGAATTATGCTAAATCTACTCTGCCTGTGCTCTATAAATAAGGCCTGGATGACAGCACATTGTTTACTAAATATTTTAAGCATACTGCTGGGACCTGCTCAGGAAAAAAGGTTCCTATTACTGTTTACTGATAATGCACCTGATCACCCAAGAGTTCTGATGGAGATCTACCAAGAGATTAATGTTGTTTTCATGCCTGCTAATACAACATCCATTCTGCAGTTCATGGATCAAAGGCAATTTTGACTTTCAAGTCATACTAATTAAGAAATAGATTTTATAAGATCAGCTGTCATAGGCAATGATTCCTCTGATGGATGTGGGCAAACTAAATTGAAAACCTCTGGAAAGGATTTACCTTTTTCAATGCCATCAAGAGCATTCATGACTCATGGGACGAGGTCAAAATACTGGGTTGGTCAAAAAGTCCACTCAGTCTTTTTCCATAAAATAAAGGACACATTTTTCATTCTCACCAATAACTTTGTTGATATGGATATTTTGAGTATGTTGGCTATCTCCCCACTACTGACTTCTAGTGGGTAGAGGCCAGGGGTGCTGCTAAACATCTTCTAATGTGTAAGACTTTCCACACCAAAGAATTATTTGGCTAAAATGTCAATAGCACCAAGAAACTTCACAAACCACTTTTGACATGTTTGATCAGTCACTGCACCTTCTTTATACACTGCACAAATCTTTTTTGCATTTCAGTTGCATTTTTACCTTTCTTCAAATTATAAAATATAATATGCTGAAAATGTTGCATATTTTCTTTCATCTTCAACACTAAAATGGCTGCACAAAAATTCACCAATTTTGATAATTTTCTTAAATGCATGCTGACATGACAGCTGTCACAACACAATCTAACAAATTGTTTCAAATGAAATTAGAGACAACTAAGCACTACTAGGGTCATCATATGGAAAAAAACTGAACAAACTTTTTCACCAACCCAATATGAACATTAATAGGAATTTGGAAGAAGTTGATTCCAGCCCTCAAGGATGACTAAGGAGTTCTAGAATGGAGAAAGTACAGTTAACAAGTGTGACAAATAGCAAAACTAGAATTAGAAGTGTAGCCTGAAAATGTAACTGAACTGCTGCATTCTCATGGTAAAATTTGAACTGATGAGAATTTGCTTCTTGTAGATGAGCAAAGAGAGTGGTTTCTTGAGATGGAATCTCGGTGAAGCTGTGAAGATGTTAAAATGACAACAAAGGATTTAGAATATTACATTAACTTAATTGATAAAGTAGTGGCAGGGTCTGAGAGAACTGACACCAACATTGAAAGAAGTTCTACTGTGGGTAAAATGCTACCAAACCATCACATGCTACAGAGAAATCATTCATGAAAGGAAGAGTCAATCCAGGAAGCAAACTTCACTGTTGTCTCATTTTAAAAAATTGCCACAGCCACCCCAGCCTTCAGCAACCACCACCCTGAGTAGTCAGCAGCCATCAACATCAAGGCAAGACCCTCCACCAGCAAAAAGATAATGACTCACTGAAGGCTGGTTGGCATTTTTTAGCAATAAAGTATTTTCTAGAAGGTATATATTTTGTTTTTTAGACATGATGCTATGGCACACTTAAAGAGACTACAGTATAGTGTAAATATAATTTTTATATGTGATAGAAGACCAAAATATTCATGGGACTTGCTTTGTTGAGGTGGTCTAAAACTGAACCCACGTTATCACTGTGTACAACTGTACCATCTCTTTAATTAATCTTTTAATGATTTAAGTGGAAGTGGGCCAAGACCAAGATGTGGGAGACTTGCTGCCTTCCTCAAGAACACCTGGCCCAAGGAGCCAATGCTAGTCATGTCCATCACCATCAGGGGCCTTGCTATAATTCTGTCCCCTTCAGTCTCTACACCAAGTATGCCATAAGAACAAACCAAGTGACACCCTACATCTATCCAGTGCCTGTCCAAGATGATGGGAATAAGCTCAACATGCCCAGCCACCCCCAAGATCCAAGGGCCCAAGCTTGGTGTGGCTAAAGAAACCATGAACAGCTCCACTACAGAGAGGAGGTCCGCTTCACTGTGCCCCCAATAAAAATGTGAAAACTAAAATAAAATAAGTGGAAGCATATCAATAAAGTTTTCAATTAAGTGTATACTTGTTTTTAAAGTATGTATTTGCATAGTAGAGGTAGAAAGAAGGGTAAGTATATTCAATAGGAAACTATGAATAAGCCATTAGTTTAAGAAAAAGGAGGTACTATACCAACAACAGAAACAAATAACGAACATCCATGGCAACAGACAACATACCAAGTCTTCTGAAAAAGTGTCCAATACTTAAATCAACACTAACAAAGTAGAAAGAGGATTCAAGAAAAAGTTGGCAAATTGTGAAACAGTCTAACATCTTAAAGAGGAAAGCTAACTCACCAAAACTCCAGGATATGAGGCCTCTACATCAAAATCATCCAGAACCTCCTGCAATGACAGATGTGTCCTGGACCTGCACTGTCCAATATGATAGCTACCAGTCACACAATGGCTACTGAGCACTTGAAATGTGGCTGATGTCACTGGGAAACTGATTTTTTAGTTCAATTTCAATTAACTTAAATTTAAATAGTCACATGTGGCTAAGGACTAGCAAACTGGAAAGAACTTGCTTAGAGAATAAGAGGATATATTGTTTGAGGGAAAGGCACCAGGTTACAATTAAGTAAAATCTATGTGTTATTCTCATCAAAGTAAATAGAACCACAATAAGAAAGCTCCTCTACTGTGGTTTGAATCACAATGGAAGAAGAAATCTGTTAAGGCAAAGAGGGGAAGGTGGGAGGAGTCACTCTTATAATCTTGGGTGGTCTAAGAAGGTTGGCTTTTTTTCCTTTTGGGTCTTGTAAGGTTCATAACATAGCCATGTATTGCTCTATTCCTGGGAGAGTCTGAAACAGTAAGAATGAAATGACAAACCCATTATGCAGATATTTTAGAATAGGTTATGGTTTTAAATGTAGTGAAAAATTTTCTGACAGCTGAATTTGATTTTAACTACTATTTAAAGTATTTGAAGTCTTCACAAAAAGCCAGGCTAAATTTGTATTACAGATTGTAACAATAATCTATAATCTAGAGTACAGATTTTAAAAAGAAATTCAAGTTAAGCTTAATATCAATTTTTAATCTTTTACCTAGCAGGCAAAGAGCAAAAACACTCTAATAATTGCTAGTAGAATTAAAAATTGAAACAATACTTATGAAGGGATAAATCTTGTAATATCTACAAATGTACATACCACTCAGTTTTAACCCAGAAATTTCAATTCCAGGAATTTATCCTACATATATACTTGAGTATGTAAGGTACATGGGGACAAGGATGAATTCATTTTGTTTACAACTGTATTCCCAGCACATGACTGCTACATCACAGGTATTCAATAACCCCATGCAAAATAACTAAGTAGAAGAATGATTGTGAACTGATGTGTATACAAGATTATCCAGGGCAGCACTCTTGATAGAAAGAAAAAGAACAGAAACAACATAAATGTTTAGTTAAGTAAATGATGGCACATCTGTATATTTATCATTGAATTCTATTCAATGGAATAAAGAATGAGGATGCTCTTTATATTAAGATAACTTTTTAAAAATTGCATATATAACACATATGTATATATGCATATACGAGTGTGTGTATATGCATTTGCTTAGATTTGTAACACTAGTTATCTCAAAAGGGGAGAAAACTGGGTGCTGGAACAAGGGTGAGAGCGAGAGATTGCACTGCACAACCTTCTTTTGGAAAAAAAAATTAATAGATTGTTAAAGTCTACAAGATTTAATAAACCAAGCATTAACCAAAACATAGCACATGTTTCTCCCCACAAAAGTAAAAATAGAGTTAAAGACTCTCATCAAAATGGCATGTGATAACTTAAGCTACCGGTGTGCAGATGAGATTGTTCAAAGATGGTGTATACAGAAAGGAAGAAAGCAAAGAATAGGACTTAGAAATACTGGTATTTAAAATATGGAACTGGAAGATGAGTTAGCATTTTATGCTCTAAGCAAGGGATAGCCATTTAAAATTTTTCTCTTGGTAAACTGAAGTTTTTCTTTTGATGAGTTCCAGTATATCCACTTTTTTCTTTTATGCTTAGTTCTTTGGAAATCTTTGCATATGCCAAAGTCATGAATATATTCACCTATATTTTTTCTATAGTTTAGCTAGAAATGCATTAGTTCTTTTTTAAGTACTGTATTTTTCAAACTATAAGATGCACCTTTTCCTTCCAAATTTAGAAGGAAAAGGTGCATCTTATAGTCCAAATGTAGCTTTACTTGGCTAGTAAATGTAGTTTACATTTACATTGGTGAAATATTATGTTATTTATGTTATTCAATATTTTACCACATTTTTTATTGCTTCAAAAATTTTTTTCCTATGTTCCTCCTCTAAAACCTAGGTGTGTTTTATAGTCCTAAAAATACAGTACTACATTCCTCTGATCATGTCCATTTCTAACTTTGAAATGAACAGGTCTGATAATTTGGCTTATCAGTTTATAAGTTTTAGAATTAAACACCTATTTAGTATATAATAAGCCTTAAACATTTGTAAATAAATAAAACTAACAGTACTTGTTCTGTGGTAGGTTAAACAAATTAATGCATTACACCAGTGAACTTCCAACTTCTGGCTTATTAATTCATTCATGTCATTATCACAGTTTTCTTTTTTTTTTTTGAAAGCCTTTAGTAAGAGAATAAATATTTTACTCTTTAAAAGCCAGACTACAAAGATATTCCTAATGCAGTGTCTCAGACAGATAACTTGTTGAGCCAATGCATGATTCATAAATTGATACCAATGTCTCTTTGATACATTAAATAACTCTAAAATTCTTATAGGACTGTCATCTTCACTAACTTATATGAGTATATAAGTATTGGCATACCTGTATTTCTTCACGCTCCTTTTTATCTGGAAAAGTTCTTGCAGCTGTAGTATACATTTCAAAAACTTTGCGTTTATTCTGTAGCTTCCTCATTTCTTCCCGTTTAAATTCTTCTATTCGAACCAATTCTTTTGTCTTCTGTTGTTCAAAGTCTGCAATATCTTTCCTAAAATGACCACACCATGTTATCTAAGAGGATTATGTTAATAATCTAAGGAGACCATCTCAATATAATAACCCACATGTGGCACCAAAACAACACCAGTGACAGCCTAGAAATGAGGAGCTGCTAGTCTTGGTTAATCCATCCTCAATCTAAAGCATTGAAATAGCAGTCAATTAACTCAATAAAGCACCCCTTCAACAAGCATCCACTGGGCACCTGCTATACAACAAGCAGTACACTGGAAGAACCACAGCAAAAAACCTAAGCACCCTTACTCCCGTGAAGCTTCTTACATCTAATGGGAGAGACGGGCAATAATAGAATAAATAAGTAAATACATGAAGCATCATAAGTATTAAGGAAGAACATAAGCAAGGAATCAGGTTAGAGAATATCAGGATAGGGTATTAAAATTATAATGGGGTCACCTTACTGAGACAATACTTGAAGTAAAACCAGAAGAAAATGAGAGAATAGCCATGAGGATATTTAGACAAAACAGTTCAGGCAGAGGGAACACCACACGCAAAAACCATGAGGAAGGAATATGCCTGATGTGTTCAAAGAACAACCAGGCAGCCAGTGTGGCTAAAGTAGTAAGATAGAGTCAGAAGCGGGAAAAAAACCCTTAATATAAAGACCATAATAACTGGGTCTTATGCACCACTTGAGAACTTTGGTATCTAGCTGAGGAAAGTGCTGATCAGCGGGACTGTCATAACCCAGGTTCATTCTTCATGCTGTGCTAAGAATACAGGGAGAGTGACATGAGCAAGTGATGGAATAGGAGGTCCCTGGTTTACATCCCCCTACATAAACAACAATCTGACAGCCATCCAAGAATGTAAGTGCTTTTGGGGAAGCTCTAGTATTCAGGTAGGAGATCTGGAAACTCTGGTGAAGCCATGATATCAAGGACACTTAGAGAAGGCAGGCCCATGCCCCAGTGGCAGACTTACTAATGTGGTCCTGGCTACAGAATGAAAATAGCCTAGCTCCCCAATGGACTCAGCCCCAGCTCCATCCACCAGGGAACTCAGGAAGAGCCACACTTATCTATGCCCCTGGTAAGAGGCTCACAGACCTCAGTCCCAACTACAGATCCTGAAACAGCCCTGTGTCCTGGCTCCAGCCTGCTATACCGTGGTACTGGAGAGAGTTCTGCCCACCTAGGCACCCAGCAGGAAGGTATCCAGGAAATGGCAGATGCCACACTTATTCTTACCCATGGTAACTGATCCCCCTGCCTAGGAGATGGCAACAGTGGGCCCAGAAGTAGCCCCATGACCTATGACCTACCTCCAGCCCTGCTTGACCATGGACTCAAAAGCAGTCCTGTCCAACCAGGGGTCTAGTCCATGTCCACCTGCACCCCTGGTAACAGGCCTGCCAATCGTGGACCCCACTGTGGACCCAGAAGCAGCCACGCCATATGACCTGGCTACAGTCCCATTCAACTGGGATCCTGGAGGTACAACTGGATCCTGGATTAAGGACCCAGCAGGAGAAGGTAAAAACAAATCTGTAAAAACCAATCTGTAAAAACAGGAAGAAGCTATTTGCTCTTTCAGATGCAAAGACATCAATACAAGGCTGCACAAGATCATGTGCAGGCCATCAACACAAGATCATGAAGAATCAGGCAAACATGACACCACCAAAAAAAACTAATAAAGCTCCAGTAACTGATCCCAAAGAAATGGAGATCTACCAATTGCCTGACAAAGAATTCGAAATATGTGTTTTAAAGAAGCTCAGCAAGGTACAACAGAACATAGATGAAAAACCCAACAAAACCAGGAAAACAATACATGAAACAAAATGAGAAGTTCCACAAAGAAAAATCATAAAAAAGAACCCAACAAAAAGTCTCAAGCCGAGAAAACAATGAAGTAAAAAAAGAAAAAAATGCAATAGAAACCTCCGACAACAAACTCACTCCAGCAGAAGTAACAATCTGTGAACTAGAAGATAGATAACTTAAAATTATAGTCAAAGGAGAAAAAAGAATGAAGAAAGCCTCCAGGATTTATGGAACAACAAGGAACAAACCAATAT
>PVKU01009672.1:29683-59565 GCA_004027475.1 Anoura caudifer
AAAAAAAAAAAAAAAAAAAAAAAAAAAAAAAAAAAAAAAAAAAAAAAAAGGAGAGATACTCAAATAAGTATCATAAATGAAAGAGATGACACTACAACAGATGCCTCAGAAATAAAAAAGATCATATTATCCACTATTATAATCCAAAAAAATTGGATAACCTGGAAGAAATGGATTGATTTCTAAAAACATACAACTTACCAAAACTAAATCTAGAAGAAATAGAAAGCCTGAACAGCCCAATAACAATTGATTGAATCAATAAAAATCTCCCAACAAGGAAAAGTCCAGGACCAGATGGTTTCACAAGTAAATTCTACCAAATACTCAAAGAATTAATACAAATTCTTATAATCTTCCCAAAAAGGAAAAGGGAACACTTCCAAACTCATTTTATGAGACTAGCATCAATACTACCAAACCCAAAGATACCACAGGAAAACTACAAGACAATACCCCTGATGAATGTAGATGTAAAAATCCTCAATGAATTAGGAAACCAAATTTCAAAGCACATTAAAAGGATTACATAGAATTACCAAGTCAGATGCATCCCTTAAATGCAAGGTTGGTTCAACATATGATCCAGCAATTCTCCCCTGGGTACATAATGTATTTTTCGGACTATAAGACATACTCCCCCCACCCATTTGGGAGGAATAATGGTTGTTAATGCTGCTGTTGAGTTCTCTTTACATTTACATTGGTGAAATATTATGTTATTTATGTTAATAAATATTTTACCACATTTTTTGCTTCAAAATTCTTTCCCCTATTTTCTTCCTCTAAAACCGAGGTGTGTCTTATGGTCTGAAAAATACAGGTATCCAAAAGAATTATAAAAACAGAAATATGAACAGATATTTGTACACCAATGATAATAGCATTATTCATAATAATCAAAACCCAAATGTCCAGCTTTGCAAGCCAAGGAACGCTAAGGGTGCCAGTAACCACTAGAAGATAGGAGAAAAGGCATGGCTCTGCTGACACCTTGACTTTAAACTTCTAAGCCTCCAGAGTCATGAGAAAACAATTTCCTGCTGTTTTAAGCCATCCAGTTAGTATGCACTTTGTTAAAGCAGCCTTAAGAAATTAATACACTGGCCAATGTAGTACTTGAATTCATAACCCCAAACTGCCTTTCAAATTTCAATTTGTAATCTCATCACCAAGAGAATTCCCTTTTAACAAAGCTTTGACCACAATGGGTCAAAGCTTTTTTATTTAGTTAAAAAAATTCATGTGTGGTAGTTTTTATTTCCATTTATATTATGGGATTGACAAAAATTCCTTCTAGTATTCTAGACATGATCTAGACTTGATACTAACTGAACCACTGTATGTTTTTTTCCAACTTACTGACACAAACTTACCTGAGTTTTTCCAAGGCACTTTCTCGTTCAATGTGAAGTTTAGCTAAAGATGTGTTCTCAGCTTTAAATTTTTCTATTTCTGTTTCCAACTCAATAACTTTCTCTCTCAAAACTTGAGATCGAGCATTGTCACCTATAAAATAGGCCATAAATATTGAACTTCACAAGAGACGTTCAACAGCAAAATCACTAGCTAGCTATTAACACTAAGAGCCAAAAATATGGTAAATATCCCATTAAAATGCATTAGAATGTTTCTAATAACTAAATTTTAGAATAATTTTATTGCCCTATCTTTCCAGATGAAACCAGTCTAAATTTAAGAATCAAATTATTCTACCTCAAAAGAGTTTCAATCTGACAATTAATTAACATCATATATAAAAAGAAATCATTCAAATAAATTTTTTAAAGGCCAGGATATAAAAATAGCTTAAGAACATGACTAAGTAAGTCACAAGATATCTAAAGTACCAAAAAGCAAAGCTTACCCCTTGCTAATCAAAGAAATACAAATTAAGACTTTTTTCCAACATCAAACTGCTATTTAAGAGAGTAAAATATCTAATGCTCCTGTCTTTTAACTACCCTTTGGAAACTAAACCTGATTTACATCACAAGACTAATATACACATATTTACCCTTTGACCCTACTTCTAAAAATCCAGTTAAAGAACAAACTTGTAAAATCTTACAGTTTTGCACAAAAATATGCATTGCAGTGTATTTATACTAGTAAAAAAAATCTGTCAAACATTAAGAAAATTACTGAATAAAATTAAGCTACATTCATACAATGTCATGCAACCATTTTTAAAGTACATAGTGTTTAATGATATGGCCAACACATGTTATATACCAGTTAAAAAGGATGAAGCAAGTTATAACATATATTCCTATGATATTTAAAATACATAGGAAAAATGATTGAAAGAAAATATCCCAAAACAGTATCATAGTTACCTCTGGGTAGTTCAGTTATAAACATGCTCACTTCTATACTTTTTAAACTTCCAAACTTTCTGCAAAAGTACTACTTTTAAATTCAGAGCACTTTTTAAATAGCTTGCTATAATTTATATTTTAAAGCTTGGCAAGGCATTCAGAGTTTATAATATAACATGATATAGAAGAGTTTTTCAATATAGGTTTAAAAAGTCCATTGCATCATCTGAATACTATATAGCCATTAAATGGAACAAAGCAGATGTTTGTATTAAAGCAATCTTCAAAATATATAAGATGTAGAATGTTATATAAAAGGCATGTTTTCATTTGTGTAGAAAGGAAATTACACTCAGACATATGCTTTCATGGGCATGGAATGTATTCAGCATATACAAATGAAATGGGAATGCTGGTGCCTCTAGGAAAGGGGACTAGGAGCCCAGGTCTGAGAGAAGAAAGAAACTTGGATTATACCGTATTTCTTCTTGGTCAAATTCAACAAGTTAATGCATGAGGTAGTAAAAAAAAAATAAAAAAATGAAGTAAAAATACAGTTCTCAAAAAAAGTACGCACACACAAAGTTTCCTCCCCAGTAACACAAACCATAAATTGGGTACTCCCTCCCTGGTTGTAAAAGAAATTTAAATGTTATCTCATTTAATAATAAAGCAATTACTTTTACAGCCTTAAGAATAAGACAGGCTTAAATTTGAAAAACCTGAAATCACAATGCATCCGATCCTCTTATACTACTCACTACTACATTATTTAGACCCACAAATCAAATTTTAACATAGCAACCAAAAAAATTAGGATTTTGAGCATCCTGACAATACACTGATAAAATAAATGTTAAATTTATAACAATCTATTATACAGTTTATAATGTTCTAACTTACTAGCAGGTTGGTCTTGAATGTTTAACTTGCGTTCATTTCCCAAGTGTGAATCTGACTGTGATTTTGGTTTTGGTTTCAATGAAGGGAAGAATTTCACCATCAGATCCGAGGTAGGAGGAGGACTTGTGCCTCTGCTGGATTGGCTCAAGTCTTCCTTCTTCACTGGTGCAACCTTCCTTTTTATCGTTTTGTCCAGTATACATATATCACTCACATTAGGGTCGGTCTGGGGAGTTCCATAAATGGCTTCATTCCCATGAGTAACATCACATTTAAATGAATTCTCTTCAAGATCGGTCCAAGTTCTTTCATCATCAAAGTCAATTTTACTCATACTTAGAGATGAGGGCCTTCTCGAGGACTCAGAACCTTTATTTTTCAAGCTTTCTGTTATGACAGACTCATCACTACTACAATCTTTATCGGACAAATCTAAATCCACATCTCTCCTTTTACTCTCTTCTTGAGTCCCAGTATTCCTTAAAGGTCCCTTACCATCACAAACTTGTGGACTATCTTCTCTGCTGCTCAAACCCCTTTTGTTACCCTCAGTTGACGACTTTATGATAACACCCAGTTGCTCCTCAGAGTCAGTGCTACTGTCACTGTTCATTACATTATCGCTTGCTTTCAACCTCATTTGATTTTCAGAAGTGTTCATTTGGAATGCTTTTTCACTGACTTTACCAGACAGTACACCCAATCCATCAGGTGAGGACAGTGAATTAAGTTGTTTGGGTGCAAGCTCACACTCATGCTCATTTTCATGTTTGTTATGCTCTGGATGCTCATTTTGGTTACACTGACTAATGGGACCCAGTGTCATCTTTTGCTGCTGCACAGCTTTGACAGGGGTAGAAGACAGCCGGTGACCTTTACAAATTTGTTGGTCCCTCTCTAAGATCTTTAATACAAATGAGGAATTGCTGGAAAATGATATTTCATCAGCAGCTTGTTCTAAAAACAAAAATTCATCTAATTCCAAATTTTCCTTTTCCTTTTCTTGTTCCCAATTCTCTAACTTTTTCTGAACAGAAATGTCAAGAGAAGATCCTGACTTTCTCAGGCTCTCAGTTATTGGGCTTTTTGAAGCCATAGAGCCTTCCAGCCCTGTAGAGAGGGGAAGTATGGCTTTATCTTGTGTGTTATTCCAGACTTCGCAACTAATATCATAAGGTTTTGTACACTCAGCTACATTTTCCTTATTATTAGATTCTACCTTTTTTTCTAATTTGAACTGCTCTCTAAATTTCCCACATTTCTTCCCTGCCAGTATTTTCAATCTTGATGGAAAGCAATCTTTCACATTATTACTGTTAAGCACTTCTGGCTTCTCACTGAGTGTGACATAACCAGTCTTGGTTCTAGCTTTGTTCTTTTTAGGATGAGGGTTCTCTGTACACAGTTCTTTATTAATAAGAGCAGTTTTCCGCTGGAATTGCTGCCTGTCTATTTTAAACACAGGTTGGTCCTCTGAAATACTCTGATTAGTCAGTTTATTGCCCCTCCCTTTCTGAAACTTAGATTTAGCATTAGTGAATCTAGCTAAACCTTCTCCTCGTTTTAAGAATGGTTGTTTTGGTTTTGCTTTGATTAGCAATGATTCTTCTGCTTCCTATAATAAAGAACAATATTTGAATTAATGCTGGTATATTTAAAGCAAATTATAAATAAATCTCTACCATCTTAGATAATTTAATCCAATGGTGGCAATACTAACCCTTAGCTGTTTCTGTTTCAATTCTTGTTCTTCCAACCGAATTTGTTCTTCCAAGTAGTCTTCAAATGTCTGTTTTCTTTCTCTAATAGCAGCTTTAATAGGCCTGATAATAAAAATGAAGTTATTTAACATGCAAATCATGACGTGAATATTTTACACTTAATCTGCCTGATATACACTGCTGACTATACTGAAAACTAACCTTTTCCAAAGTTACAGACCACCCCTTTAAAAATGTAATGAAAGCTACAATCTCACTCCATCTCCCAAAATACAGAAATATACAGTACTCTACATGATTTGAAAAAAACTCTTCTGAAGTCCATCTGTCAACCTTAGATTAATTTTTAAAGGAACATGTTCATTATGTAAATTTAAAACATATTTCAAAAACAGTTCATTATATACTATCAAGATTTAAATTAAATCTTTAATTTAAAAAGATTCTTAACAATATAAATAGAGCAACAATCAAAAAGTCATTTGCCCATTAATAACATATATTAAAATATTCCAACTATTTAAGAAAATAATAAACAACTTCAATATTGTTATATTACATTTGTCACAAAATTCCATTTTTTTAATATTATTGTTTTAATCCTCACTCAAGGACAGGCTTATTGATTTTAGGGGGGGGATGGGAAGGAGGGAGAGAGGAAGAGAAACATCGATAAGCTACCTCCCACATGCACCCCAACCAGGGATCAAAACCACAACCTAGGCACATGCCCTCACTGGGGATTGAACCCTTAACCTTTCAGTGTACGGAACAACATTCCAACTAATTGAGCCACATAGCTAGAGCTTTGTCATAACATTTTTAAATTCTATAACCAGACTTATACAACTTGAATTTATAAGTGACACCAAATGTGAGACTCTAATATATAATTTATTTTTCTCTTCACCAAAATAAGATTTACCTATTTGAGAGAAGATTAATTTTACCCATCTATTACTATTAGGTGAAAAAACTTTGCTTAGTTCTTCCAATACAATGTCAAAGCCACTTAAACTGATATATCTCCCCAAATTCCTTATGTTGCTGACAGTATGTGTTAAGTTGTATCTTCAATGTTATACATAAAAGCATCTTCAAGCAAAAACAAAAAGTATGGATCTTTCAAAGAAAGTGCTCAATAATAATGGCTGGCTATTATATTAAGTTATCACATTTCTTATTCCTTGTAACATGGATGGTACCTTTCTTCAACGTTAACCACTTCTGAGGAATCACTAAATTTTTTTTGGTTCACATCATTCTGTTCCTGAATCTGGTCTGTCATTTTCTCCCAACATGGTAAAATACCTTCACCTAAAACAAAAATTAAGAACAATTTAGTTCAAAAAAAAATCAAATTAAAGTCTTAAAACTTGAGAATTTTACAAGTTAGTAAGCTAAATAAAAAAAACACTAGTTAAAAGTAAGGCATGCCAATCAGAACAGAATGAGAGAAGTTTAAGATAGGGAGAAAGAAATGAAGAGAAAGTTAGAAAGAACGAGAATCAGAGGAAGAAGCAGGGAAAAGAGAAAGCAACAGGGAGAGAGATTGGAGCTTCAGAGATTGGATGAAGAAGGACAGAGGTTCTGAGGGTAGCCTGAGTTACAGGGAGAGGCGGACAGACAAGGGGACAGGGACGGAAAGAGACACAGATGCTGAGAGACAGAGACGGACCGAGTCACAGAGAGAGAATGTGACACAGAGACTAAGAGAGACCAAGAGAAACACAGGTAAATCGAGTAAGACAGGGACACAGAAGCAGAGATGGAGAATAGTAGAGAGGTATGCTGGCCCTAGCTGGTGTGGCTCAGTGGACTGAGAACAGGCCTGCGAACCAGAGGGCCACCAGTTCGATTCCAGTGAGGGCACAGGCCTGGGTTGCAGGCCAGGTCTCCAGTAGGGGACCACAAGAGGCAACCACACACTGATATTTCTCTCCCTTTCTCTCTCCTTTCCCCTCTCAAAAAATAAATAAAAATCTAAAATAAATAACTAAAAAGAGACGGGCAAATTGGCAGAGGTGGTGTAATCTGAGGCCCAAAAAAGAGAAACTGAGGTACAAGACCCCAACCAAAGACCAATGGCTTGGAGGGAGGGAAGGAAGGAGGGAGACAGACAGGGAGAGAACCCAAGCAAGAGAGAAGAGTAAGTGTAAGAAGCTGATGTCCAAACACGAAGGTGTAGGAAAGTCAGAGACGAGAGGAATGGAGGTCGAGGCCAAGTGAGGGAAGCAAAGGGAAACAGAGGCAGAACAAGAGAACACTGGGGCAGAGCAGAGATGAACTCATTGGCACAGACTGTCAGGCAGAGAAAGGGGGACCCAGGAACAAGACCCCAGAAGCCCTGCTTTCTTGTTTTTCAAGTGACCTCTCAGGAACACCCAGTGCTTTCGCCTTCCTCTTTCATGGGACAGCAGCCGAAGCTGGAGGGACACCAGTTAGACCTACGGAATAACTTCCCTGAGGGGTGGGGGCTACTGGTCACAGGCAAGAGAGGGGGCCTCCCTTCCCCATTGACCCTAATTGCCCAGATGTCATGGTGAGGAGAGGATTAGGCAGAAAGGTACCCCTCCCCCTCCTGGCCAATGTCACCTCCCCGTGCCCAGCCCAGTCCCCCACCCAGGCCAGGATTACCCTCTGAGATCCAGGCCACACAAGCAAATGACATCACTCCCAGCCAGGGCTTAAAATCTCCCCGTGAGGGGACCCGCTTCTTCAGCCTCTGCTCTCGGATAAGTCTGCCCGGGATGTGGGCCCTGTCCCTTTCTGAAGGCCCACTGGCCGGGGCCCCAGCGCCCCCAACGAACATGATGGCATATATGAACCCGGGGCCCCACTACTTGGTCAGCGCCTTGGCCCTGAGTGGTCCCACTGTGGATCTGATGCACCAGGCTGTGCCCTATCCCAGCGCCCCGAGAAAGCAGCGGCGGGAGTGGACCACCTTCACCCGGAGCCAGCTGGAGAAACTGGAGGCACTGTTTGCCAAGACCCAGTACCTGGATGTGTATGCCCATGAGGAGGTAGCTCTGAAGATCAACCTGCCAGAGCCCAGCGTTCAGGTTTGGTTCAAGAACCGCAGGGCTAAATGTAGGCAGCAGCAGCAGCCCCCAGGAGCACAAGCCAAGACCCACCCGCTAAGAGGAAGGCAGGCATATCCCCAAGGCCCTCCACTGATATCTGTCTAGACCCCCTGGGCATCTCAGATTCCTACAGCCCCCCTCTGCCCGGCCTCTCAGGCTCTCCCACCACAGCAGTGGCCACTGTCCATTTGGAGTCCAGCCTCAGAGTTCCCTTTGCCCGAGGCCCAGCAAGCTGGGCTAGTAGCCTCTGGGCCTTCTCTGACCTTGGCACCCTACGCCATGACCTACACCCCAGCCTCTGCTTTCTGCTCTTACCCCTCAGCCTATGGGTCTCCCAGCTACTTCTTCAGTGGCCTGGATCCTTACTTGTCTCCCATGGTGCCCCAGCTGGGGGGCCCGGCTCTCAGCCCCCTTTCAGGCCCCTCTGTAGGCCCCTCCCTGGCCCAGTCCCCCACCTCCCTGTCAGGCCAGAGCTATAGCACCTACAGCCCAGTGGACAGCTTGGAATTCAAGGACCCCACAGACACCTGGAAGTTTGCCTACAACCCCATGGACCCTCTGGACTATAAGGACCAGAATGCCTAGAAGTTTCAGATCTTGTAGAAGCAGCTCGTCTCCATCCCCCTCCATCTCTTGTTGAGATCTGCCTCCCTGAAGCTTTGATACTCAGATGGCAGCTCTGAGAAAGCAGCAGGAGGCAGTCATGCTGCCAAAGGCTGTGGCCACTTCCACTTCCTGAGCAGCTTAACTCAACATAGTCCACCCTTCTCCTCCCTGGGACAGAGGTTCCTCCCAATCGGGGGGCAGCTCAGTGCTTCTCTCAACCCAGCACACTGTCTCACACCAATTCTAACTGGCATTTTAACCCATGAGCCCCAGACTGGGGCTGAGAACTTGCCCCAAGACTCAGTGAAACCAAGCTTGCTGTTGACTTGGGGGTAATATTTAGGTCGGAATCAAGATGCCATTGAACAAACAAGTAGAAAGGCTCGATTCCTTAAAAAAAAAAAAAAAGAAAAAGTAAGGCATGCCAAAGATTTCACGACTCTCAAGGATTTCTTTACTATGACGAAGAAAAACTACAAAACCCTAATTAAAACACAACATTCTTCAGAACTTCCGGCTGAGATGGCAGTATAGGTAGACTGGCTTTGCCTCCTCATACAACCAAAAGAAGGATAACAACCAATCTAAAAAACAAAAAAACCCCACCAAAATTGCCAGAAAAATCGAACTCAGTGGAAGTCTGACAACCAAGAATTTAAAGAAACATTCATCCGGACAGGTAGGATGGGCAGAGAGGATGTGATGTGGAGTGGCAAGACAGCAGCAGCCGTGGCTGTGGCCGGCCGATAGGGCAGTCCCACATTCACGTGCGGCAGATAAAAACGAGGAGGGACAACTGGGGAGCCAGTGATCCCAGTCCCAGGTCACACCACACAGCCTAGGGTTCCAGTGAAGGGGAAAATAAAGCCTCATAACTTCTGGCTATAAAAACCAGTGGAGCTTGGGGTGGCAGAAGAAACTTCCAGTCTCTCAGAAGAGTCAATAAAGTGTCCACAGGGTCCTAGAACATATGCAAACCCACCCAACTGGGAATCAGTACCAGGGCAGCATTAGAAGAGTGCCAGTCACTTACAAGAAAGGAAGTGACTGAAAAAGGGGCACAGGATGAGCAAGCAGCAGTGTTTTCTCTCTGACCTCTCCCCTACACAAAGCAGTGAAGCTGGTTGCACCTCCCTAGCAAATACCCAAGGCTCAGCCCCTTAGAACATTACAGGTGCGCGCACATGGGGACTCAAAGCAGCTCCACCTAATACACAGAAACACAGGGAGGCTGCCAAATTAAAGAGACAAAGAGATATGGTCCAAATAAAAGAACAGATCAAAACTCCAGAAAAAGAACTACATGAAAAGGACCTATCAGATGCAGAGTTCAAAGCACTGGTAATAAGGATGCTCAGAGAAAAAACCTGGTACAGCCACAAAATAAAGGAATAAGTGAAGACTATACAAAAAGAAATAAAAATATACAGGGAACCAACAGGGAACAGAAGGAAACCAGGACTCAAATAAAAAATTTGGAACAAAAAGAAGAAATAAACATTCAACTGGAACAGAATAAGAAAATAAGAATTCAAAAAATGAGGAGAGGCTTAGGAACCTCTGGAACAACTTTAAATGTTCCAATATCCAAATCATAGGGGCGCCAGAAGAAGAGGAAAGCAAGAAATTGAAAACTTATTTGAAAAAAATAATGAAACTTCCCCAATCTGGCAAAGGAAATAAACATGAGTCCAGGAACCGCAGAAAGTCCCAAAGAAGTTGGACCCAAGAATGCTTTCATTTAAGAATGCTTTCTTAAAGCATTCAGAGAAAAGAAGAACATTATCTACAAAGCAGTTCCCATAAGACTATCAGCTGATTTCTCAAAATAAACCTTGCAGGCAAGCAAAGGGCAATAAGTATGCAAAGAGATGAAAAGCAAGTACCTACAACCTAAATAACTCTATCCAGCAAAGCTATCACTTAGAATGGAAGGCCAGATAAAGTGTTTCCCAGATAAGGTCAAGTTAAAGGGCTTTATTATCACCGAGACCTTATTACATGAAATGTTAAAGGGACTTATTTAGGAAAAAGAAGAAGATTAAAAATACGAACAGTAAAATGACAACAAACTCACAACTATCAACAATAGAATCTAAAAAAAAAAAAAAACCACAAAAAAAAAAAACCCCTAAGCAAACAACTAGAACAGGAACGGAATCATAGAAATGGAGATCACATGGAGGGTTAGTAGCAAGAAGGGAGAAAGGGGAGAATGGGGAAAAAGTACATGGAATGAGAAGCATAACTGGTAGGTACAAAATAGACAGGAGAGCCCTGGCTGGTGTAGCTCAGTGGATTGAGCACCAGCCTATGAACCAAAGGGTCACAGGTTTGGTTCCCAGACAGGGCACATGCCTGGGTTGCAGGCCAGATCCCCGGTAGGGGTAGCATGAGAGGTAACCACACAATGATGTTTCTCCCTCTCTTTCTCATTCCCTTCCCTTCTGTCTAACAATATATAAATAAAATCTTTTTAAAAATTTAAAAATAGGCACTTCCGGGCAAGATGGAGGTGTAGGTAGACACACTGTGCCTCCTTGCACAACCAAAATCAAGGACAACAAAGATTTAGAAACAAAAAAAACCAGACCCGACAGAAAATTGAACTGTAAGGAAGTTCGACAACCATTCATCCAGACCGATAAACCAGGAGAAAACGGGGAGACAGACAGTACGACCAAGGGCCCCAGTGACAGCAAATAAAGCCTAAAAGCACCAATTGAAAAGACTTGTGGGAGTTGAGGTGACAGGAGAGACTCCCAGCATCACAGGAGAGTTCATTGGAGAGACCCACAGGGTCCTGGAATGTACACAGGCTGCCCGCCTGGGAGGCAGCACCAGAAGGGCCCAGTTTGCTTGTGGAAAGCAGCGCAGAGAGGACTGGGATACAAGAAAGAGCAGAGCAAGCACCATTGTTCTCTCTCTGACCCCACTACCACATACAGCATCACAACCCAGTGACTGGGTTGCCCGACCTTGGTGAACACCTAAGGCTCTGTCCCTCACTACGTAACAGGCACAACCAGACCAAAAAAAAAATTATACATGGCTCAAGCAGAAAAACAGATCAAAGTCCCAGAACCAATATATCTAAGTGACCAAGAGATAGCTAACCTATCAGATGCACAGTTCAAAGCACTGGTAATCAGAATGCTCACAGAACTGGTTGATTTTGGTCGCAAATTAGATGAACAAATGAAGGCTACACCAAGTGAAATGAAGGAAAATGCACAGGGAACCAATAGTGATGGGAGGAAAACTGGAACCCAAATCAATGGAGTGGACCAGAAGGAAGGAAGAAACAAACAGAAAAGAAGAAAGAAACAAGAATTCAAAAAAATGAGGAGAGACTTCGGAACCTCCAGGACATCTTTATACGTCCCAACATCTGAATTATAGGGGTACCAGAAGGGGAAGAGGAAGAGCAACAAGTGGAAAACTTATTTGAACAAATAATAAAGGAGAACTTCCCCAATCTGGCAAAGGAAATAGACTTCCAGGAACTCCAGGAAGCTCAGAGAGTCCCAAAGAAGTTGGACCCAAGAAGGAACACATCAAGGCACATCATAATTACATTAGCCAAGATTAAAATGAAGGAGAAAAGCTTAGAAGCAGCAAGAGAAAAGAAGACAGTTACCTACAAAGGAGTTCCCATCAGACTGTCAGCTGATTTCTCAAAAGAGACCTTACAGGCAAGAAGGGGCTGGAAAGAAGTATTCCAAGTCATGAAATGCAAGGACCTACATCCAAGATTGCTCTATCCAGCAAAGCTGTCATTTAGAATGGAAGGGAAGATAAAGTGCTTCTCAGATAAGGTCAAGTTAAAGGAGTTCATCACCACCAAGACCTTATTATATGAAATGTTAAAGGGACTTACCTAAGAAAAAGAAGATAAAAAATAGGATAATAAAAAGATAGCAAACTCACAGATATTAACAACCACACCTAAAACAAAAGCAAACTAAGCAAACATCTAGAACAGGAACAGAATCACGGAAATGGAGATCACATGGAGGGTCAGCATCAGGGGAGTAGGGGGAGGAGAAGGGGGGAATAGGTACAGAGAGTAAGTAGCATAGATGGTGGGCAGAAAATAGACAGGGGGAGGGCAAGAATAGTGTGGGAAATGTAGAAGCTAAAGAACTTAGGACACATGGACATGAACTAAAGGGAGGAATGTGGGTGGGAGGGGGTGCGCAGGGTGGAGGGGAATGAAGTGGGGGAAATGGGACAACTGTAATAGCATAATCAATAAAACAAAATTTTTCAAGAAACTTTAAAAATAAAAATTAAAAAATTAAAAAACAACAATCTTCAAAACATTAATGTTATGAAAAGTATGAGCTTCCCTAAATTAAAAAGACTAAAGAGTTAAAACAACTGAGTGTAATACATGATTGGTTTCTGGTTTTTTAAAAAATCTTAAAAAAAAAAAACCTTTTAAAAGGTATTTTGGGATAATAGGGTAATAGGGTAATTCTAAAATGGATCTGAATATTAAAGAATTACTGTTAATGTCCCTAGGTATAATAATAATATTATGGTTATACATAGAATATCCTAATTTTCAGGACAATAAAATGCTGAAATATATGAAATGATATAACATAATGTCTGTATATTACTTGCAATGAAATGACTCAGCAAACCGTGTGTGTGTATACACACACACACACGCACGCACACACACACAAAGTAAATATGGCAAAATATTAACTGTTAAATCTAGGTGGTGGTATGCTGGTAATTACTGCAGTGGTCTTTCAAGTTTTACGGATGTTTGAAGTTTTCAAAAAGAAAACTTAGGCAATGTATTATTTTAAAAAAATTTAAAAAAGACATTTGACCATTCCATACCAGGAATTACACTAAGTTAGGAATAAGGTATCACGCATAATCATAAGTAGTAAGCATAGACATCTCTCAAGATATTATTCGCATTTGTCTATAACTCGAAAGAGTATGTTCTTGAGAAATGGAAATTAAATTACCATTTGAAATACTAGAAACAACTTAGTACTTCACAAAGAACATTAAATACTGACATATTACTAAAGTAACATAATGATGAAATTATCAAAAGTATCATTATAAAGACTATAGAATATACCATAAGCATTTTCCATGTTGAGTGGGAAGGAATACAACTTACTATACAATTTTCTGTAATTATGAAATGTGAAATATGGAGAGAAAAACACCACACAAGAGCTCTATGAGTTTAGACCACCAGACACTAAGTGCCATTTCTGTAGCAGGAATGTGCTGGATACAAGTAATATAGAGGCATGGTGAAGACTAAGTGTCTGGGTTAGGGGAGATATTTTTACGGGTAATTAATCCCATCACCAACCTTCTCGCATTTCACATTTTCTATCAAGTGCCCTGACACCACACACATTTTAAATTAACCTCACACTATTTCTAAGCTCTCAAAGAAAGAGTTACAAGAGAACTTTTTGCCCTCCTTTTCTAAGTCCCCAGGCTACCACGCAAGGTGTGAAGTCAGCATGAGTACTGAGACTGTTCTTGAAAGTCACGAATTCTGTGTCCAACTCATCATCCAATTCAGGTTCAGTGGCTGTACAGCATGTAGGACCTCATAATTAAAGCCAAGGGGCAGGAGAAAAATGCCTAAAGGACTCTTCTTGTCTTAGGACAAATTGGTAACACTTTTGGTTAAGTGCAGAAGAAAGAAATAAAAGTAACTCACCTTTAGAATGGTTATAGTTTTCCTCCTTCAAATCATTTTTTTTCACAAGTGCTTCTTCATACTGTGCTGCATAAAACAAATTGGGAGAAGCACCACTTTTTGATGTTAAGACAAAATCCTGATGAGTAGTTCTACAGAAGCTGTTTTGTTCATTGGACAAAATGTTGGAAGTGTGTGTTTTTTCTTGAGTTTGATTCTGGTAGATAGATGACGGTAAGAAGCATCTGGGTTTCTCTTCGGTGGCTGAACTTCCTAGAGATCTGTACTTCTGGCTCTGATCATCAGGCAGCAGAGTTAAACCTCATAATTAAGAAAATCAACAAGCTGATGTCTTTCTATAACATTTTGGCTTCCGCCCATTAGTGATCCCACCAAAAAGTTTTCTCCAAAGTGATAAAAGTATTTTTTCCTCTTTATTAGGAAATTGTATTTAACGAAATCTTAAAAGCCGTAAAAGTCCAAAGTGACCCTTGAATAATTTTGATTGAAAACATGTCTGCACTGTGATTCATGTGCAGACAGTATGTGTAAGGCAGGGCAGCAGCACAGCCCAGCTCTGTAAGGCTCCACTCAGGCGCCAACTGTGACAAGCGCTCCTGGCATCCTCAGCTCACAGCCCCATAACAGCTCACAGTTAGACGGCTTCAATGCAGACAGTTACAAATGATCTGCTCTGCTCCCTAACAGTCATGCTCTCTGCCTCACAGCATAGAAAAGTATCTTCCTTTCAGATTACAGTTGCCATTTTGGTATCCTCAGGTAAGGGAATGATGGGTGCTTTTTCCATTTTATACTTTTTCTGTAGTTTCTAAATTTCCTGTAATACTCTTTTCCAGTTTTGTTCCTTAAGTCTCAGCTTTTGAAATAAGCCAGTAAACAGAGAGATCCCCTTTGTACATATGTCTTGGAGGCCAGATGACAATACTAGCCATCCTGCCTGCTATACCAGCCCCATGAAATCCTGCTACTACCCTTCTGTTCTCCCTGATTGTCTCACTAAATTTAGAGGTGAAGGCACGATGGAAAGTGTTTTACGAAAGAGCCATGCCACCTATCTACCTCACCCCTAGCCCACAAATAAAACTAGACACCAGGTAGATCCTCATTGAATATCATGTTCAACTGCCCTTCCTTTATAACAGTACTCACTCCACTTAAATATTTTTGACTAATAGTCATCCCACTTCAACCTGAACATGTCACTGAAAAAAAAGCAATATCCTAAAGCAGAAGCTCTCAAAGCATGTAAACCCTGGAGGTCTCTAACACTCTTTCACACACCACCAGGTCAAAGCTATTTTCCCAAAACATTAAGATAGTACCGCCCATTTCACTGTGTTGACGCAAGCACTGATGGCACAAAAATAAAATGGAGATGGGGAGAAATGCGACAACTGTAATAGGATAATCGATAAAATATAATTTTTTTTTTTAATTGAAACTCCTGGTGCCTTCAACTCAAAAGCAGGACTGCAGGACATAACTGTGCCAGCAGTCACTATTCATCATCCCATGCACTTGCAGTTTGGCTTTATTTTTATTTTTTTTAGTTTTTTTTAAGAATTGACACAGGCTAAGCCTGTTAGATGACTGTGAATGCTCTCAATTTTTTTTTTGTGAGCCTCTCCTAAAGAAGCTTAAAGTGTCCCCCCAAAGAGCTCCACTCTGCATCTGCACTAGTGGACATCTACCTGCCAAACCAGAGTTCCTGGAAAGCGAATCTACACTGTGTCTGCGTGAATAACTGAATCACATATAAGCCAGATGCCAGCAGCAGTCCAAGGAGCCGTATTCTTTCTTTATTAGTATGTGTTCCCTTGTTGCATCCAACTGTCCCCCTTTCTCCTTTCCCTGTAATTTGTTTTTAGCAAACCTCTTCTTTTGCATGTTTCACCTCCTCTCTTACTTTCTATCTTGCTGGGACCAGGGTGGAGGAGGAAGGAGCAAGAACTTCATCACCTGTGACATCCAAACTCCTTAAACCACTCTTCATTTGCTACACTTCTCATGCCCACCACTCCCACCAGTCCCCAAATCCCACACAGCCACACTGCACACTCATTTGCCAAAGTCTTATCTTCTTTGTATTCTCAATTACCATACAACTTTCTCAATACAACAGGCACTGTCCTAAAGCAGTGAAGTGTCTTTTCAAAGGTAGCACCAAATAGACATTGCTCCAGACCACTGGTCTTCAAACTGTGGGACACAATCCATTAGTCATTTTATCATCAGATGCAATAAGACACAACAGCATTTTTGTTGACATAGAATAAACAACAAAGTAACTATCCTTGCTATATACCAGACACACCAGTAAAGGCTGATTTATGAAATTTCTTTGACATTATGAGTCATGATTTAAAACATTTTTGTTGCTACAAAGGTCAACAAACTTTCAAAGCCACTGCTCCAGACACATTTCAACAGGCTTTTCCCCTGATACAAGCATCATGCTATTAACTGATTGAGCACACAACAAAAGAACTGCCATCAACTAAACAGAAAATATTTCTGGAACAGTTCTTCAGCTGAGTAGAGTGGCTTCTACACATATTTACCTCTATGATCCAGAGCAGTTTTTCATTCATCAGGCAGGGCTTGTAAACCAGGAGCCCTACACCAACTTTGGCTCTAGATCTTTTATTCTGCCAGGTCTTTTTTAAATTTTATCTTATAAATAAATGTGAATGTCCATAAGGACACAAATGCCCCAGAATAGTACAGCTTTCACTTGTCCCAATTATATTATACCACCACCACTGCAGTTATTTGCCTGGCTCCTAAACAAACTGGAGTTTGCAACATATGATAGAGAAATGGTAGAAATAACCTGTCAAACAATTCAAGGCAAGAAATGTGTGTTTCCATCTATCATTGTACTAACTGAAGGCCCCATGTAAGCAAAAAAATACCTGGGAGTACGTGCTGCCCAGACACCATAGTGAGCAGCTTCTCTTGTTCGTCCATGAGTCTTCTCAGTTGCTCCAACTGCTGCGTCTTCAGTTGTTCCTGCTTCTTCTGTTGTACCTCTTTCAGCTTTTTAAACATAAAATTAACTTTATTAAACTAACTTTATATTTCTCTTTTTTAAATCCCCAGCTGAGGATATGTTTATTGATTTTAGAGAGAGAAGGAGGGAGGGAGTAGGAGAGGGAGAGGAAACCGGGGAGCGGGGAGAGAAAGAAACATTGATGTTCACATTGATCAGATGCCTCTTGTATGCCCTCTACTGAGGATCAAACCGGAAATCAAAATCTAAACCGAAACCTTTTGGTTTAAGGGACGCCGTTTCAACCTACTGAGCCAACTAGCCAGGGCTCAACTTTACATTTCTTTATGGACCTTTGCTCCTCACACTAATCTTAATCCCTCCCAGCTCCCTTCTTATATCTTCCCTAATAAAGAGTTTTAAATAAGGCCCTCTAAGTAACTAAATCTGCCACCAAAACTCTAAAATTCAATTTTTTATGATGAAAACCATACTGACTCTCAACTAAGAACCAGAAAAATCCTTTGTTTCTTAAAAAGTATGTAATCAGCACATTTATGATCAGCTTTCCCCCCAACAGTTGATCAACAATTTCTACTTTAGCTTTTACCAAATGAGGTAGAAAGCTGAAGATATTATCTTAAGTGTTAAATTTATGTCTTACATATTAAACATGCTTTAATGTTTCACATTAAACAAAAGGCAAAATTCAGTGTTTTGAGGATTTCACTGTAAAGGGGAAGAAACAAAAGGACCTGAAACTGGTAACTTTCATCATAAACAAAAACCTGCAATAACACAAACATGTATTAGGCCAAGTCCTGGTGTACCTGTTTAAGCTTCTTAAAAAGTGGGTCTTTACAAGCCACTTCTTTGAATTCACTCACAAGATCTGAGATAAAGTCACTTTTGTTATTTTCCCAGGGTCCAGGAGCATCCTGACACACCACTGGCTGTGGTTCCTCTTTCGGCAAAGGAAAGACTGTGTCTGTTTCAGATTTATCTGACTGTAGTCTGTAAGGGCTGTTAGACTCCAAATTCTGTTCTTCACTAAGTGATTCTTCTTCACTTATGAAAGTGAAACTATTTGAAATATGTGTGGCTTTAACAGCAAAGCTGGTGGAAATGTTCACATTTGCTCGCTTCTCTTCATCTGCTTCCAAAATGGGAAATCCACGATTTAATATAACTCCAGCCCGAGAAGAATTGGTCATCCACTGGCTTAGGAAGTCCTGCCCACTGTTTAACTCTGAAGAGGTTGGCATCAAGAACATATCAGTCCAATTTTCTACTATATTTAAATAATGTAAAAGCTAGAAGAGCTATTAATTTCCAACACCTGTAGAAGACAAGAAGTATTAAAGATAATCTACCCAAACCTTGACCCAGCACAAAAATCTACTAAATATTTCATATGTAAAAGGCTTTAACTAGCAAAGCAATTGGGCATTAAGCTACATGGTTGTTGGTTTTTTTTTAGTTCAAATTCAGTGGATCAACAAGCTAAGTTGCTTTCTGATCTAATCATTCTGATGATTTTAAACAAGCACTTGACAGTTGATCTAAAACTATGGGCACTAAACCATCTTCTAAGTTATTCGATTACCAAAGGGAAAAAAAATCCACTCTCAATATCAAACACTCACATCAAGCACTTTCATGCCTCTGGCCCTGGTGTAAGATTGGTTCTTTGCTCACCTGAGGAACCCGTGCTCTCCCAAATCTAGGTCAGAAATCATCCCCACCCCCATGACTTTACCTGGCGCTGTTTCCCACTGCCCCTTCCTCCTTCATCTCTCTAACCCCTCACTCACCAGGCAGTCCCTCATCTGTATTCCTAGAGGTCTCTGCCATCACTCTTTTGGCATTCACCCCACTATTTGTGGTATTTTGCTTTTGTGTCTATCTATAATCAACTCAGCTGGGAGTTCCTTGAAGATATCTGTATATTCAGTGCAGCCTAGCATCATTCATTCCTGGCAGGTAGGAGAAATCTGATAAATGTTTGCTAAAATTAAGTTAAAATTAAATCAGAATTAAGGTTATAGTATTGAAAATAAATTCAGTACTATAAAGTATTATTTGTATTCACTCAGCATTCAACAAAAATTACATTGGTTCATACCAAGCAACAGCTACTCTGTATGAATCATACTCTAAAACAGGGGTGTCCAACCCAAAGCCCATGGGCCACATGAGGCCCTGGGTGACTATGAATGCAGCCCAACACAAAATGGTAAATTTACTTAAAACACTGGGATTTGAGAATTTTTTTGTGATTAGGTGTCACAGTGTCAGGTAAAATAAATGTACATATGTTCTTGCTATTTGTACACATGTGGCTTCAGTTTTATGACAATGTGTGGCTTCCAGTGTGTTATCTTCCAAGCACAGACAGTAGAACCGATACTATCAGACGTTACATGTGCTTGTGGTGCCTTAGTGAGGCAGTGATTTCACTAATATTTCAACCTACCATTGTAACGTTAGTTGTTTAATGTTATTTAGAAGTCAGGTAAGCATTCTTATTCGATTACTAAAGTACTTCCACACCTTGGCCGCACCTCATATGTCACCTGGAGGGCTTTACAGTCAGCCCTCTGCCTCGCCCTTCATCGGCAGCTGAAAGGGCTGTGGAAGGGCCCAAACCTTGCTTTCTATTTTCCTGTCAATTAATTTTCATAATAAAAGTAAATAAAGTCCCTTACCTATTATTAGTATTTTAATGCCAGCATGCCTTCTACAACATCTCAAAAGAAAAAGAACCCCCCAAAAAAGAAAAATTACAGATAAAGGAAGATTGTTCAGTGAAAAGTGGACAGATGACCACTTTTTTGCTGAGGCAAATAGTAAGGCATTCTGCTTAATTTGTAGGGAATTTGTGTACATTTTCAAAGACTATAGCTTGAAAAGGCACCATATGCAAAAACATGCTGCTAAATTCAATGTGTATGAAGGACTGTGCTGTTAAGGACAAAGTAGTGGAACTGAAAAAAAGTCTGTCTTCTCAACAAAAATTTTTTCAAAGCATTACAACTCAGGCAGATTCCATTGCAAAAACTAGTTATGTGGTAGCATATTTAATAGCAGAAAAATTCAAAGCCATTTACTGACGGTGAGTTTATTAAGCAATGTATAGAAAGTGTGGCAGATATGGATTTGCCCCGAAAAAAAGGGGGATATTTCTAAAATCAGTTTGTCTCATCACACTATAGCCAAGTGAATTGAAGAAGTTGAAAAATCCATCAAAAGAAGTTTAAATTTTGTGCTTTGGCAATGGATGATAGCACTGATGATACAGATACAGCTCAAGTTGCCATTTTTATTAGAGGTACTGATGACCAATATAATGTCACTGAAGAAATGGCCTCTTTAGTGCCATTAAAAGTCACAACTAAATCAACAGATTTGTAAGACGTGATAAAAAATATGTTAAAGCAATTTTCTTTGTCCATTGCCAACACAACTGATGGTGCCCCGGCGATGGTGGGTAAAAGAGAGGGACTTGTAAAATTGATAGACGATAATGCAATTACCACCCAAAACTCACATTTGATGTAGTGCCACTGCACAGAACATCAAAAAAATTTATGAACAAAAGCTTTAAAAATGCATAATGTCATGCAAATCATCATCATCAAGACTGTGAATTTCATAAGAGCCAAGGGATTGATCCCAGTTCCAGGAATTCCATAGAAGTACTGATGTTGACTATGGCGACATAATTACTTTTTAGAAGTAAGAGGGCCAAGTCAAGGCCAAATGTTAAAAAGATTTTATGATTTGAGACATGTTATCAAGTTGTTTACAGTATTAAAATACAAATTTGCACCAGAACTGGACAATGAAAACTGGCTTACAGATTTAGCATTTTTACTGGATTTAATTGCTCATTTAAATGAGTCAAACATGCATTTTCAGAGTGAAAACTGACTTATCAATACCCTGTTTCAAACCATAACAGCATTCCAAATGAAACTGAAAGTATGGCAAGCTCAAATTAGGGCAAACAATGTTATGCATTTTGACACATTGGCTAAACGCAGTCCTGTGAACAGTGAAAAATATGCAGCCTTGCTTTTCAAATTGATACAAGAATTTGAGCCCTGCCTGGTGTAGCTCAGTGGATTGAGCACAGGCCTGTAACCAAAGGGTTGCCAGTTCGATTCCCAGTCAGAGCACATGCCTGGGTTGTGGGCCAGGCCCCCAGTATGGGGTGCGCAAGAGGCAACCACACATTGATGTTTCTACTCCCTCTCTTTCTCCCCTTTCCTCACTCTCTAAAAGTAAATACATAAAATCTTAAAAAAAAAAAAAGAATTTGAAAACATAGACTTTAAGATTTCTGGGAAAATAATATTTTGCTATATTTGCGACTCCATTTTCAGTCAACAAAATATGCTACTTGCCAATTTTCAAATGGAATGCATACAGCTGCAATCTGACATTGAACTTAAAGAAAAATTTGATTGTATCTCTTTATTGGACATTTATAGGTAGGTCCTGTCTCCCCAGAGACAAATATCCCTTGCTTCACAATCATGCCGTATTCATGTCATCGATATTTGGCAGCACCGACATTT
Organism: Anoura caudifer; assembly: GCA_004027475.1. Classification (NCBI taxonomy): domain Eukaryota; kingdom Metazoa; phylum Chordata; class Mammalia; order Chiroptera; family Phyllostomidae; genus Anoura; species Anoura caudifer. The sequence continues at coordinate 51,609 of PVKU01009672.1, forward strand.
GCAAGCAACTATTTTCAAGAATGAGGCACATTAAGCCCTGGCTGGTGTGGCTCAGTGGACTGAACACCAACCAGCCTGCGAACCAAAGGATAGCTGGTTCAATTCCCAGGTGGGGCACATACCTGGGTTGTGGGCCAGGTCCCCAATAGAGGGCACGCAAAAGGCAACCAAACATTGATATTTCTCTCCCTCTCTTTTTCTCTCTTTCCCTCTGTTAATAAATAGGCAAAATGTTTAAAAGAAAAAAGAATGAAACACATTCTGGAATAGAAAAAAGAATGAAACATAAGAGTAAAATCAGAACCAAAATATCTGATGACACCTCGAGAACTACTCACTGAGAATTGCAACTACTTCTATCAAACCAGATATTGATGCACCAGTTTCTAAAATACAATGTCAAACAACCCACTAGTTTTGTTTTTTACTTTTATAATAAAAAATATTTTTAAAAATCAATGATATTTTATTACTTAGATATGTACATTTTCTATATTAGTGATCACAAACTTGGGACCTGATCGACGATTTTAAAAGATTATCAACAGGGCTACTGAATAATTAGGGTTATTATGTGAGGACTTTTTTGCTTATCTGTGGTGGTGAATATCACAAAAATTATGCATGGACCTTGTTTTTGCTCATCAGTTTTCGTTAGTGTTTGTGTATTGAATGTGTGGCCCAAGACAACTCTTCTTCTTCCAGTGTGGCCCAGAAACACCAAAAGGTTGGACACCCCTGCTGTAAAATAATGAATTTCCTTGTGTAACTCTGTCATTGCACAATAAACATAATGAGGATATCGCAAAGAACATAAGCCATTCCTCATTTGCATGTCTGATTTTTCTCAATAAGCATTTGTTTTCTAACTCTGTGCAAGATACTGTTTCAGAATGGGGAAAATACATACACATAAAACTAAATTATACAGTACGTTAAATAGTAATAAACGCTAAAGAGAAAAATAAAAGCTGTGTGGGGGAAGCAGATTACATTTTTGGATGGGGTGGACAGAGAGACTTCATTTAGAGGATGAAATTATGGATCTGGTGGAGGAGAAGGAGCTAATGGTACAGCTAGGATGGGCAGAGTAATACCCAGACACCCTGCAATCATCCAGTAATTCGCCAAAATGACTAACACAAAGGGAAAGAAGAAAGGCTCTACTATATATTATCTAGGCTTTTTAGAAAACATGGAGTTGTTCCTTTAGCCACATAGATGCAAATCTACAAGAAAGGTGATATTGTAGATCTCAACGGAATGAGCGCTGTTCAAAAAGGAATGCTCTACAAGTGTTACCATGGCAAAACTGGAAGAGTCTACAGTGTCACGCAGCACACAGGGGGCATTGTTATAAACAAACAAGGATAAGATTCCTGCCAAGAGAATCAATGCACATGCTGGGGTGTAGTAAGCATTCTAAAAGCCAAGATAATTTCCTGAAATGTGTGAAGAAAAATGATCAGAAAAACAAAGAAGCCAAAGATAAAGGTACCTAGGTGCAACTGAAGCACCAGCCCGCTCCACCCAGAAAAGCACACTGTGTGAGAACCAATGGAAAATACCCTGAGCTTCTGGAACCCATTCCCTATGAATTCATGGCACAGTAAGTGTAAAAAAAGGGGAAAAAAAAAACCTCTGTACTGTTTTGTTGTTTTTTTTTTTAAAGCACCCAATTTTCAACATCATATGATCAGACTATATAACCCACTACTCCTCCTTTACAATTTACAGTACCTCCAGGTCACTGGGACCCTCCACTTTATTCCTTAAAATTTTCTGGCTGTAGGGAAAGGACTAGTCAAATACATTTATGAATGGCCAATGGACATGGATAATGGTGTGGCGATTGATTGTGGGAGAGGGGGTTAGACCCTCTCTCCGCAGGGGAAAGCAAAGGGGGGCAAAGGGGGAAAATTGGGACAACTATAATAGAATAACAGTAATAAAATAAAATAAAATTTCTGGCTGAGCAACTGGAAGAACAGAGTTGCCACTAACTGAAATGAGGAAAACTCATGAGGGATGAAACAGGTTTGGGGGAAAGTTCAGAGATGAATTTAGGACATTTTAAGATAACTATCAGACATCCCAGCAGAGACATCATGTAGGCAGCTGGACGCACAAGAATGTATAATAATTCACAGATGAGGCCAAGGCTGTGAAGCACAAATGAGGGTATCCTCAGCATGTCGATGGTATTTGAAAACCCTGGATGAAACCACTAAGGGATTGAGGGTAGACCAGAAAAAAAAAAAAGATGTAAAAAATATAGTGTCCTTGAAGCCAAGTGAAGAAAATGTTTCAAGAAACAAAGGGCTACGTTAATGCTGTTAACAGTGAAGGGTGAGGAGAACTGAGAACTGACCCTAAAATTTAGCAAAGCACAGGTCATGATAACTTCAATGAGAGCAGCTGAGGGGAGAAGGCTAAAGCTTTAATGGAGGGAATATATAAAAGAATAAGAAACTGGAGACAGTGAATATAGCTAGCTCTTTCCAGGAGTTTTGTCATAAAGGGAAGGAAATAAATAGAACAGTAAGGGAAGCAAGGAGAAGAGATTTTTTTTTTAAGACAGAAGAAATAAAAGCATGTTTGGAGGCTGATGAGGATGGAGAGAGGGGAGACCTGCCATATTCCTCATGCCTTTGAGAGGAGAGCCTAGAGATCTAGCATCAAAGTGGAATGACATCTCATACTATTTTTCAGACATAATTCTAGACTTTATCAATATATGTAAATGAAAGGAAAATACAAAATGGCAATTTGGAGGAAAACAAACATATTTGGACTCATACCTAGTGTCTGAAAAACATAAGCATACAAAAGACAAATAGAAAAAGAAGTACATTAGTGCAAACATTAAAATATGCTCATCTTCATTCAACTGAATAGAAATTAAAACAGTAACAACCTTCCATTTTTCACATACTCAGATGGCAAAGACTAAAACCTGATTAACAGGTAGTATAGAAAAGAGGAACTCTTTCATGAAGTGTTACCTGGGAAGGTAAACTGGTAGAACCTTCTGGAGGGCAACTGGACAATATCTATCCAAACTGTAAATACACAGAAACTTTGCCCCAGCAATTTCACATCTAGGCATTTTGTGCTATATTGGCACACGTTCACAATACTTATCAACTAATTTAACTTCAATGGCCATTAACAGGGGCCCAGACAATTACAGTATTCATATTATGCAGCTATTAAAGAGAACAAGTTAAGTTCACTGTGTTGACATGGAAGTACTGCATATTCCAAAATATACTGTTAACTGACAAAAGCAAAATATATAGCAGTGTGTAACAAATAAAAAATACAATTACATAGACCTGTGCTGTCCAACACTGTAGCCACAAGTCACATACGCCTACTGAGCACTTGAAATGTGTCTAACACAACCGAAGAACTAAAAGATTGATGGAGTCATTTTATTAGGTCAAAAACCTAGATTTAATGGAATTTGAAAACGAGACTGCAGTTTCCCTTGTCGCCTTACTGCACTGCATAACACACACTGAAAATACTTGTGCTCCCAAAAGTGATGAACGGCACTTGTATCAGTTCTGTGAACATAAAAACAAATGATCTATAAGATTTGCATAGTCATGTGGTAAATGGACATGCACATAAATAGAGTCGTTACAAGTATAACAATGGAGAACATGGACAGTACAGCCTCTTGCGCAAAAGTTACCTCTGACAAATGTAAAAACTTCTTCGTATGTCAAGTATGTGGTTTTTCCGTGTAGACTTCATACAAATGTTAACAGGCATGGTGCTACTGAACAGAAAAATTTTTCCTCATGTTTGTGATGACTGTGGGAAAGGCTTTTAAGTATAACAGAATATTACAAACACTTAAATTCACATTTATCTGAAGGGATTTATCTATATTGATACTATGAATATTCAACAAGACAAACTGGAGACCTTAAAAATTTATCTAGACTTCGAGCATTCAGCTGACTTAAGTCACCTTCCAGTCCAGGAGACTACTTGGTCATTTCTTCAACTTCCATAACGTTAATATAAAATAAGAAATATAACATTTTTGAAGATGTTTTTAAAAAGAAGAAAATATCTCTACTCCGTTTTCTGAAGCAGGGGGGAAGTGGACATATTCAGTTAATTCAAAACCTCCACAAGACCGTGAAAAGTAACTAGCAGGTCGAGAAGTTAATAACTGATCGGTCCCGAAAATACACCTCCTCGAAAGCCACGATTCCACAGCAGAGCTTTAAACACAGGACCTGACCACGGGGATGACACAGACAGCACCGTACGGAGGTAAGAAAGCAACGCCGCTCTACACTCTCCTTGAGCTGACGGCCTACCTGCGCTAACAGCAGCTTAAAGTACGGCCAAGAACTGGTAGGGTGAGAAACGCAGGATCCCCCCGAAATCCTGTTAAACAGGTGTTCACCACTGCCCGATGGCGCTGGACGACCCTACGGCCTGGAGCTGGACATCCCGCGCGCCACGGGTCCTTTCAGGTGCAGAGCGACGAACCCCGCCAGCTGCCCCGCTCCCTTCGCCCACAAATTACCGCTTTAACTACCCAGGCCTCTCAGTCCGCTCAAACCACCGCCAGAATCGCCGCTGCATTTACGAAAGAGCCGCCAGAATCTCAGCCTCCGGATGGAGGCCCGCCCCCGATCCTAGGGCTCCTGGGAAATGTAGTGCCTACCCGCCTTCTGCACCTGGCTCACGCGGGCACTACCGGGCCCCCGCTAACTACTACTCCCAGCGACACAACTGCGGTGATCGTTACCTAGGGGATGCCGGGCGGGGCGTCTGCTCCCCAGAGAGAGCCGGGCGGAGGGAAAACCGTTCCTAGAGTAAACTTCCGGGATAAACCGGCAGCCCTACCCCTTTGCAAACGAGCTGGGCGCCTACGGAGGAGAAAAACTTGAGGCGGGGCCAACCTTTCAGCCGACGTTAGTAGATGCGGGAGGGGCCTTTTGCTTACTGTTGGTCTGTTTTGGATTTTTAGTTTCTCTTAGTCTTTGTTTTCCACTTTGGCTGAGTGTGACTTAATTAGTAAAGGTAAAGAAAGGCAGTCCACACTATTTTTTTTTAAGCCTTACCCGAGGACTTTTTTTTTTTTTTTTTTTTTTTTTGCTTTATCAGAGAAAGAGCGGGGAGAGGAGAGAGAGGAACAAAAATAAGAAAGACAGTAGATCCATTACCTCCTGAACGGACTGGGGATCCCGGACGCCCAGAGAGGGGATCAACCGGGAATCGAACCTTCAAGCCTTGAGTCTCGGGAGGGCACTCTGACCAACGGAGCCATACAGGCCATGGCCATACTATTTTTTAAATCATTTTTTTTATTTTTCAGTTACCCTGGACATACACTACAATATTAGTCTCAGGTGTACAACCATGTGATTATACATTATATAAGTTACTAAATGATCGTCCCATAAATCTTGCACCCATTTGAGTGCAAGTAGTTTCAAGGTAAGAAACTCAAACCTGTAGCGAATTTTTGTAAGTTTAGGAAAAACAATTGCCAGGAAGCAAAACCTCAACAAATTGAGAAAATGCCCTGGGGGAATGGCAATTTAGCACCTTATTTTATACATTACAATCAAAAGAGCACTCGTAAGGGGGTTATAGGAAATCCATTGGTGATGGATTGGGGGGGAGGGTGGAAGACAAAGCAGAGAGGTGGGGGGGGAACTTCTGGGTTTGGATAAAAAGTAAAATATACACATCTTTTACATAGATGGGTATTTGATAGTAACAGTCAACAATTAACATGATAACAACAATGAGGGGATTTGTGGTGCCTGTGCTTTAGGAGTCTGGCAGAAGGAAATTTGACATTATAAAGGTATGTTATTGTAGATGCAAAAGACGACAGACAGGCTCAGTTAAGGAAAAGAATGACCTTTGTTAGGGAAAATACCAGCCTAGGACATGGCTAACGTTTTCAATGCCAGACCATCCTGTGGTTACTTTAGGTCTAGAGTTTGTAGGGCTGCCATGCAGGCCTTCCTGAGTTTGTCAGGTTTAGTATGTGACTCCTTTTCTTCCACAATAATTATTAGAATATTATAGACAATACAAGGGGTGACCAAAAAAAAAAAACAAGAATTCTAGAGGGTGAGCCCCTTGTACAGGCTTCCCCCACTAGGTGAGTGTTCTGGGAACCCATCTGTATCAGTGTACCAGCTGGTGGTATGATTCAGCTTCAGTGAATTTCTTTTTGAACACTTTTTTTTGTGTTGTTAAGGATTTTATTTATTTATTTATTTATAGAGGGGGAGGGAAGGAGAGGGAGAGAAACATCAATGTGTGGTTTTCTCTCACACACCCCCTTCTGGGAACCTGGCCAGCAACCCAGGCACATGCCCTGGACTGAGAATCTAACCAGTGACCCTTTGGTTCACAGGCTGGTACTAAATCCACGGAGCCACACCAGCCTAGGCAACTTTTGGAAGACTCTTTCAACGCATTTCCCATTTTATGAAGGGTGATTTACAAACGCATTTACCCACATTGCACTGAATGTTCAGCAGTTTTTGACCAAAAAACAGCATGATCCTTGTGTTCCACCCTCCCTTTTCACCCAGTCTCTCCTGAGCAACTTTTCTTGTTTCCCCAGATGGAAGTCCTCAAAGGTGTTAGATCTAGGCAGGCCTAGGAGGAATGAAAATCATCAGGTGAGAAAATGGCCCTGTGGGAAGCTGCCTGCAGACCCTACCCAGGAAGATTAGGGTTGGTATAACAGGATGCAGCTTTCACCCAGCAGCCAGCTCTAGCCAATCGGATTCTGATGCCCCAGCTACAGGTGTTTGCGTTTAAAAACCCTGACCTAAGAACAACCGAGCCAATCCCAACCTCCCTTGGTTGGCTCCACTTTCCCTCTTATTCCCTGCTAATAAACCCTGCTCTCCTTAGCTTGCTGCATCCGTCTGGTTTCTTGAGTGACTCTGACCTCACACAAGGAAAATGTTTTTCTGATGTGGAAGAGGTGAAACAAAAATCAGCAAAAGCACTAAAAGGCATCAAAATTGATGCATTCAAAAACTGTTTTGACTGGTGGTAAAAACTCTCAATAGGTTTATTAAATCAAATGAAGAGTATTTTGAAGGTGGCTGACGTTTAAATATGTAAGAATAAATGCACAATTATTTATACATAAATTCCGGAGGTTGGGGGGGGTCTTCTGATGAAGGGAGATCTGATTGGATCACTGGGAGGATTAGGGAGGGGCCATAGAAGGAGGTTGCCTGAGGCAATGATAAGCAGTCTAGGACAGGATTGGCTAAGAAGCTGAACACCTCAGGTGAGCAAGGAACTATGGGATGGAAGATTTAAACAGAAGGAAGGCAGAGACTGGCTCATTCTTTTCCTTGAGGATGCCTAAATGGTCAGACTGTAGCCACCTGTGTTTCCCAAAGGACGGTATTTTAAATGGGCAAAGGAACTCCGGGCACAACCTAGGACTGGTATGGCCTGGCAAAGGGTGACAGGGTTCTCTCTCTTTGGCTGTTATTGAGAGGATAGGCTCTGAGGAAGAAGCCTGCCATTCTTCCAAAATTGTGTAACTTTTATAACTTATATTGTTTTAGGTTGTAAACCAATCCTATAGAAAATAGGTAATTAAAAACTGAAAAGGGGAACTCAAGAGTTAAATATTTTAGCTTTAAATGATAGGCTTAAGTAATTAAAGCTGTACCTCAGCCATAGACTGAGGTACAGTCTAAATCTTTAAATCTTTAGTTAAAGATTTAAAGATTTCAGCCTTAGTTGTGTAGCTTTTAAATAAAGACTCCTTTTTTACCAAAAATCTGCCTCTGGAATTTTGCCTAGAGGGTGGCTATGGGGAGCAGGACCCACTTGCTGTTCGATAATACACTCTCATATTCCCTGTGCTGTACTTTACTTTCCCCATGACTGTTCTGTAACAACAAATTTGTATTCCTTAATCCCTTCA
>PVKU01009673.1:0-59428 GCA_004027475.1 Anoura caudifer
CTATCTGAAGTTATATTAGTCATAAATTTATATGCTTGTTTTCAGTTTTCCCATAAACTGTGGAAGGTCTGGAAAGGAAATGTAGCTCTATATGCTGATCTTTACAATAGAAGGTAGTAAATGAAGTGGATTCCTGGATTCCTAGCATTCCTGGAGCTTTTAGAATAGTGGAGGCACTAGGCATTGGAAAAGTAACTATGAAAATAAATTAAATATTTTTACATACTTGTAAATACTTGATTAAAATACTTGTAATACTTGATTAAAAGAAAATATTAAGGTTATATAAGAAAAAAATACTTGCTCTGGGGTGAGGGAACAGAGAGAAGGGAATCCTTCTCCAAGAAAGTTATGAGGACGACATCAGAAAAATACAAAAAAAAAAAAAAACACTCAAGAAATAACAAAGAATTAACAATTAACAAAGAAATAAAAAGACCCCCCAAATATATCAGGAACAGCATGTGTCAATTTATTAAGAACACAAAGAATAATTTTTTTAAAAATGGACATGGGCAGCGTGCTGGTGAGCCACTTGATCTAATGACCAAGGGAAGAATGATACAAGATGTGGTTGGAGATTCAGGCAGGGGACACATCCAATATGTGCTTCCCTGTTTCTCGTCAAGCTTCCCTCTCTCCAGTCCCAATGAGCAATAACTACGAATATGAAGATGCTTGATCCCTTTTCTTGCCATAAGAACATTTTTGGTTTCTATAAAATGCAGATAACAGTGCTTAACAAGGTTATTTTGAGAATCAGGCAACATGAGCGTGTGGAAATTATTAAATTACTTAAAAATACTGTGACTCTGGAAGCAATCCAAGTGCCCATCAATAGACAAGCGGATGAAAAAGTTGCAGTAGTTATACAAAATAGAATACTGCTCAGCCATAAAAAGAATGGAATCTTATTGTTTGTGACAGCATGGATGGACCTAGAGGGTATTGTGCTAAGTCAGACAGAGAAAGGCAAATGCCATATAAGTTCACTTATGTGTGGAATTTAAAGAGCAAAATAAATGAATGAACAAAATAGAAACAGACTCATAGATACAGAGAACAAACCGAACAAACTGATGGATTCCAAGAGGCATGAGGTTGGAGGTCTGGGTGAAAAAAGGTGAAGGGATTTATAAGTACAGGCTGGCAGAGTTACAAAATAGTCGCAAACGATACAGGAAATACAGCCAATGATATTGTAATAACTCAGTATGGTGCCAGATGGGTACTTGAAACATCAGGGTGATATTTTATAAATTACATAATTGTCTAACCATAACACTGTGCACCTGAAACTAATATAATATAAAATAGTATTTTAAATAGTTAATAATTGGTAAAAATACTGTGTCTGTATATCACTGTAAGAGACATAACCTACTTCATGCATCTGCGTCATCCGGGTTTTGACATGCATTCACACATTTTAGCTGATTTTTACCAAGATGCTACGATTTTGTTGGAAGTTCACTAGATTCTTTGATGTCACCAGCATATTTCAAACTAAACCTAAAGTAAATGGCAAGGAAATTCAATACAGTGCTGATCATCATAAAAGTTAAGGTAGAATACCTCCTCCCAGAAGGTTCTCATTACACAAATGAGAGCCTTGCAAACTTTTGGGGTGAGTAAATGTTAACTAAGAAAGCATGTGGGAATGTGACTTTCTGGGCAGGCAAGTTAAAAGGTCTTTGGAGAAGAGGTGCAGGTGGAATATGTGAGAAGAGAATTTATACGCATTTCTCTGTCATCCTCCTGCAGGGGCTTAACCAAGGTTTAGCTGCTCTCCCGAGTGCCCGACATCGGGAGGCCTGTCTGGTGTTTTTCTGAAGCTGCTAACACCTTGACTGTCATCATTCATGTCATTTAGTTGTTGACAATCTTTACAGGTTAACTAGTTTAATTATCTACAAATCCGTGGGAATACAATATTTAATTACTTTCTTGAAAAAATGTTAAGAGAATCAAAGTTTCAGGGATACCTAAGCAACAGGAACTAAGGTGTTTTGATGTGTCAAAGGCAAAACTGATTGATTTGTGTGTCTTTTTTTCACAGAGTGATTAATTGACTCTAATTTCTGTGTGACTTTCATAACTTCTAAAATTAAAGCACTATGGCATATGTGTATAATTATTAATTATGCTATATCATAAACTTATTGGAACTCCTAATTTGAAAATTTCTCAACAAAGTTGCGTGGGAGAGTGGCTAACTGAGGGTTATGTAGACTTTTCTCCCTAATCCTGAGTTGCAGGTCCTGATTAAAACAGAAATGGACATGTTAGAAACAATAAAATAAAATAGTAATTAAAAGTAAGGAATAGATCATAGAGGAGTAAAAAAGTGGCGTGATCAAAATGTGAAGTGCTGGATAAAACCAATAACAATACATCCTGAATATTTTGAATCGTATGTGTGTGTGTGTGTGTGTGTGTGTGTGTGTGTGTGAGAGAGAGAGAGAGAGAGAAGGTGAGGAGGAGGTAGGAAGTAGGAGGTAAAAAGACTTGGACAAACAAAAATAAAATTTAAACTTCTATTTTTCCTAAAATCATTATAAACACCTTACATTCTTTGCGATATTCATCCTGAGTCTATGTTGTAAAAGATATTTTATAGGCAGGAAAGATAGTTGCTTTTATACTCCCTATGGTTTAATCCATTTATGAGTTTAAAACAAATCTTTTTAAAGATTCAGTCCCTTTGGAAATGTTAATCTCAAAAGGATTTCTATTTCTTTTTTTGTGTGTGCGGTATAAAAGTAATCACTCTTTTTCTTGTGTAATTATGTAATACATTCAATTTTGTATTTATTGCGTTTTCACATTTAGCTTATTATCTTAACATTCTAAAGATACTATTCATTCTCCATAATGGTGTTAACAAAGTCAAAAAGTATTCATGAAAAATAAATATAATTTTATTAAGGTTTTAGAGAAACTTTTTCCCTTCACTTTTCCTTTTTGCTTCAAAACACACTGCATTTCAGTAATGCTTTTAAATTGGTGGCTTAAGTCTCCAGCTCAAAAACACTAATTCTTTCATCTGCAAGATGTTCCTTGTCACAGCAGACAGCACAAATGAACGAAAATACATGTCCTTTCTACTCCTTTTAAAGAAACATTTGCCACCTGTCCCTGGTTTTTCATGATCAAAAAACTAAGTCCATTGATTCAATATTCCTTAAAGCATCTCTACAGAATGGTCCCAAGGAAAGGTTCTAGCCCGTGAATAGGAAAGAATGGATAGGGAACTGAAAGACTTTTTATAATGATGCATTCCATCAAATATTAGTTATGTGTTTTATAATATCCAAGCACTATGTTAGTGGCTGGGGGTAAAATGACCATGAGAAGCATGCATTCTCTATAATTTCTTGAAATATCCATACTAATGAGCTCAGGATGTTAAATTGTATAGAAAATAGCATTTGTATTTTGTGAGATACCTGATGGAGAGAGAGTGATTGATGAAAGAGTATTTCAATCTAAATATTTAGAGACCACAGTCTAGGCTCAGTTACTACCAATTAAATTTTCTAATGTAAAATCAAGTTCAAAACTCTTACCTTACAGTATTTTCCAGTGGCCTAAGTAAGTGAAAGCTTGATGCTATTGCCATATACATTTTGCTTTTATTGTTTTATTTTCATTTTTCTTGTTAGTTCCTCTCACATCCTCATTATCTTTTAATATTTCCACATGTATAATAATTATATAGATGTATATATATATGTGACTTTGTTGGATAAAATATTGAAAAACAGTTGTAATGCTTGATGATAGTTTCATTTTGTACTTGCAGGTTATTGGGGATTCATGGTTCAATGTGTAAAAGTCTTCACTTCAAGAGCAGCAGTGGATACTGCTTTCATACTATCCCTCCAGGGGACCATGTTTCCATTCCTGTTAAACAAAAATAACTGGTCTTTCAGAATATTTTTCTCATGTAGGTTATATGTAGGATACACAAAATTTTGACATATTCTTGATTTTATTTTGCCAGACTTTTGATGTTGTTGACCCTATGTCAATGAAACCTAGGTGTTTTAGCTGATGTCCAAGGTGTTACATATATGCAAGGCATTAGGAAAATATATTCGGAAGGAATCTCATCAAATTGGATTAAAGGGAAACGATGCAATGATATACTGAGAATGTCATTGCTAATAAGTTTCTTCCATCCCTGTCCTAAGATGTCAATATGCAGCGTGCTAGGGAAGAGAGAGAAAATAGATGGGGATACTGAAAAGAAAAAAAAGGGTGGGGGAAATTTTGTTTTAGCTTTGCTTTCTATCTAGCTCTTTATTCATTAAGACCTGTTCAGAATGTATCTTTGCAATTAACCTATAAATATCCAAGCACAAGTTTCTATGACAACCAGCCCAGTATTTCCTAGGCAAGTCATGCATCACTTCTGAAAAATTCTCCAGGTTCCCAGTGGTCTGGGCAGAGGAAGAGTGTGTTGTCTTACAGTTAGCAATCATTTTTCAAAACGCTCTGTGTGCGTGTGCACATGTGTACATGCTTATGTGTATGTATTGCCCCACAAACAGGGCCAAGGTTAAGGATAATTAATAAATCAATGGTTTGTCTCATTTTTTTCTAAAGAAAGATAACCTATACCAAATCACATGAGAGTTAAAACTCCTACGACAAAAATTGTATGGGTGATAGTATTAGTTTTCATTTTTGGATAATGTTTAATGTCATTTCATAAGAAGAAAACAAGAACTCCCTGGTTGGTGTGGCTCAGCAGATTGAGCACTGGCTTGTAAACCAGAGGGATGTGGGTTCGATTCCCAGGGCACATGCCTAGGTTGTAGGCCCAGTCCCCAGTAGGGGGTACATGAGAGGGAACCACACATTATTTCTTTCCCTATCTTTCTCCCTCTCTTCCCCTCTGTCTAAAAATAAATAAACAAAATATTTAAAAAAATAAAAGAACTGTGCTTCACATAATTCATTATCTTATTTATTCCAATTTTTTAAAGAAATTAAACTTTATAACATTAGCATGCTCACCCTTGGTTTGAAAAGGCAGAATTTCCTAGACTAAGAATGGAATAAAAATGGAATGAGAATGAGAATGGAATAAGAGTGATGTTGTTTAATATCATTCAGTTTGTTTAATATTTTATCATTTACAAAGTTTATTTTAGCACATTATATATTTAAGGCACCAACAAAACTAAGAGGGAAGCACGGAAAATCCATTTATTTTTACAAGCATAAGAATTTAACTGGTGTGTCATAATTAGTTTTCAAAATCGGAAAACATCATTTCCTTGGTAAAGTCTTAATTCACACCCAACTTCACACAATCCCATTATCCTTGAGGTTTTGAATGAAATATTAATTACAGCTGTATATATCACTGCTCTCCCCATGGACTTGAATCACGAGTAAGCATAGCTGCATTTGTTTTGCCATTCATCACATTCAAGGCACTGCTTTGCTTGTATTCACTCATTTGATGTTACTGACAATCAATATTATCTCCAACCTACAAATTAAAAAAATTATGACCACAAAGTTAAAGACCTTGTGAAACACGACTCTAGCAGTACGTGGCAGAGACGTAACTAAAGCACAAACTTTCCTTTTCTACACAGTCCGTACTGCCTCAAACACTACATTTTTCTGTGTATCACTTAGAATATATAACATAATAGTTTGAACATTCTATTCACTGAGGAAGTGATTGAATGCATAAACACAAACAGGGCTTCAGATAGAGAGAAAAATCATTTTCAAACAGTAAAGATGGGCACAGTTCAACTCAATCTTGACATACAACCAAAATCCTATAAGAATTCAAACATAGAAAGGCCATAGATAGTCTTAATGTTCTGTTTTCCTCAACAAGGATATAGACCTCAGACAAACAAAACATAATGCACTTTAATGTAAGACACAAGATGAAATACAAAGTCATACTAGTGACTTTGCGTGAATCACTTTGTTAAGGGCAAAGAAAGTCTTGTAAAGGTGGGGGCTCTGTCTAACATTCGTGAGGTGAACCAGGGAAAGAACTGATGAATCTGGTGAAAGAGGTATCAGCACTGTAAGGTTATTAGTATTCCGCCGAGGAAATAATGCCAATCAGCCACAAAATGGGGCAACACAGAGCTTTACTGGGGGATTACGCACCCGGGCGAGGTTCTCCGGTCCCCAGGTTGGGGGCCCGAGGAAGTAGGGCCCGAGGAAGTCGTGCCCGAGCCTAAGAGGGAGAAGAATTTTATACATGCGGTCGATGTATCATTGATCAGTCCTCTTTAGGCGCGAGTTGCCATGGTTTTTCCAGCCCCTCCAGTCATCTTCATCTGACGTCAGCCAGTTTTTCACGGGCTTCAGACCCTGGTGGCCATCTTATCTCACCACGCCCGACCTAACAAGCACAATTATTAAAAAATCTGCAGAGATTAAAAGGCACATAAGAAAAATGTTCCAAATTATGACAGTTGCTATTTCTCAGTGAAGAATCTTTTGAAAAAAATTTTCAGTATTTTAAAACATCTTTATGATTTGCTGGATTCAATTTTAAAAATTGAGCATATGTATCATTAAAAATATTAATTTACAAAATCTGCTAGATGTTGAATAACCATAATCATGTTAAAAGCTAGGTAATTAGAAAAACTAATAAAATATTAAAGCTATTAAGAAAAAAGAGATATTATGCATTTAGACTGAACTAAGAAATTTAAAGTTTGGTTATTTCATTTAATTTTAGTTTCTACGGTTCTCTTTTATCAAGATTAATGTGTCCTTCAAATTTATATATCCGATCTTAGCTGAAAGTGTTATGTAATAATATGTAAATAAATTTTTGTTGAATTTGTTAATGATTATGCTACTTTACCTCAAAATAAAAAAAAGAAGAGATAATTTAAGAATGTAGCAATATACTCCTTCCTGAAAAATACAAGAAGTGTCATTGGACAGGTATGATTACTGAATTCTGTAATTATGTATTCTGTAAACCTTAAAATGCATATTTGCATATACAACATAGTTAACTGAAACTTACATACAGAATTTGGAACAGCAACAGATCAACTGATGAAAGATATTCTTTCTGTGAAAGGGCAATATTGATGAAAACTGAATTTAAAAATATTAATTTTTATGACCATGTTAACTTGGCAAAAGATGTGAACAGACTCCAAGGTACAAGGAAGCAATACATATCTTAAACATGTTGTAAAAATATTAGCTGAATTGAAATTAGTTCTGACAAGCAGAATCAAATTGGTGAGAAAACAGAATTCAAAGTAGCACATAGCTCTGAGGTTTCATGGTCATACATTCAAGCACCAGTCCAGCCGTGGACTTGACTTTCTGACTCTTGGGAAAAAAACAAACAAAAAAAAGTACCTCTAGAAATTATAATATCTTCTCATTTACTTGTTCTATAGATTTTAAAAGATAAGCATGTTGCACTGGCCAGGTGGCTAAGTTGGTTGGAGCATCATCTGTCCACCAAAGGGTTGCAGGTTTGATTCCCAATCAGAGCCCATACCTTGGTTTTGAAGTCAATCCCCAGTGGGGACACACATGAGAGGCAGCTGGTTGATGTTTCTCTCTCACATAAATGTGTGTGTGTCTCTCTCTTTCTTTCTTTCTTTTCCTCCCTCCCTGCTTCCCTCTCTAAAACCAATAAAAACGTATCCTCAGGTTAGGATTAAAAAATGAATAAATAAAAGGTAAGCATGTTGCCTTGAGCTGTGCTATAGTGTGCGAGTTCTTGACTTCATGTAGGAGAGAGTTCACAACACTAGTCCAGGTGATTCTGAGAGTACATTTTTTAAAGCTGGCGACAGTGAAACAGAGAAAGGACTTAGGGTAGAAGAAGCAACAGGAGAGAGCCCAGGCAAGGCTGTTTGGGCTCTCTCGAAACATTGTGGGAAAGAAGGCAGCCAAGGTGGGGCTGCTTTTAGCTCCCTGGAAAGTCAGAAATAAAGGGGGGGCTTGGAAACTTGATCAGGGTACAAGCCTGGCATGAGCTGCCACTGCCTGCTGCTCCCCTGGTTGCAAGTCTCAGGGGGACTCTTAGAATTTAGGAAAAAGGAAGTAAAAAGTTTATGCCTTAGAAGGCGTACGGTATGCTCTAGAGCATGCCTGCACTGGGTCTTTGTTTTGAGGTTTTTTTTTTTTTTTTTCTGTTGATAATAATCTTAGAGCAGGGATTCAGCAGAATATTCATCAGCTTTCCAGGTATGTTTTTAATATGCTGATGCTTGAAAATGAGCATATAGGGAGTTTTGGGATTATTCTTTAGCCTACTTTACGGTTTCACTCTTATCTTGGGTCTGTCTGGCAATAATCTGTTTTTGTTATTTGTTCCCCTGACTTTACATGCCCTTGGGTTTAGCTGGCACAAATGTCATTAATTGGTTCTCTGCTCTATATTTCCCAGACCAGGGAGAATTCACGTATGTACTCTCTCGTTAGGGAGGAAAGGTACCAAGCATTTGCTCTCAAGTGTCTTTGGTTGGGGAAGACAAGATCTTGGAAATCACTAGCTGGCTTTAAGGTGTTCAAATTATTTGGCCTTATTTAATTATCTTGTCTTGGTTTCCCCTTTCATTTGCCCAGGGATTTTCCTAGCTTTTCACTAACCTGCCCCAAACATACAAAGCACTTAAGCAGTTATCCAGCCTATTAACAAACATTAGCTATTGCTATTTTGTTTCTGCTTTTTAGATTAAAAAAGTCTGTCAATAACCAATGATTATGTAAGAAAAAAAGTGAAGAGGCATGACTTTCAGATGAAACTCAAAGAGATTGGCTTGCATTGAATTTACTTAAATAACTTATAAAGTAAGAATTCAAATACAATTTGGGGCCAATGCCTGTGTGAAAAGATTGCAAAAAGGATGCACCTCGGCAAAGCCCAGATGATGGAGTCTATACCTGTATGTATGTCGCAGAAGTGACACTTAGGCTTAGCCTTTCTTCTCAAGGCCCTGGTTCCACCACAGTCACCACACGCTGGTGGCTAGTTATCTAGTGACAAATAAGCCTTGATGACATCCTGTTCCTCATCCAACCAATCAGAGGAGCTCCACAATCATCTCTATTTCCTGCTTTTACTGAATAAATACCAGGGCTTGACCTGTTTTCAGCAGAACTCCTAACTGGGCTTTGTATTTGTGCTGCTCTGTTCCCAAACTGTAATATACCTGGGTAAACTTGGAATCTGATCAGGTTGAAATCATTTTATTTCTGTTGACACTTCATTCCAGTCCAAGGTAAAGAATAACATTATTCTAGGAGATTTAAAAAGTCCAGGAGTTTGTAACATAAAGCATCAAAAGGAAATTAATTTTAGAAACTTTAAGTTTGGTTTACAAATAACATCAAATTTTATATATGTGTGTGTATATATATATCATACATACACATTTTCCTACCTATTATTTCCTATCTACTATTTATATTTATTTTCTTTTTTCACATTTTTTATTGTTGTTCAAGTACACTTGCCTCCATTTTTCCCCCCACCACCCCCCCCACAGCCATCCCCACTTCCTACCCTTGATTCTAACCCCCCTTGGTTTTGTCCCTGTGTCCTTTATAAATGTTCCTGAAAACGCTTTCCCCTTTTATTATTTATATTTCTGTTTACATTTATTTTTATATTTACATTTATATTTATGTACCATCTCCATGCAGGGATTTTGCTTCTCCAAGACATTGTGTTGAATTTCATAGTGTGACTGACTTTGATCTTATGGTGGCTGAATACAACCATACCGATCCTTAGCTTCATGCTTGAAAAATGTGATGTTGACATTTTGGTACAAGCAGAGGGCTCAAATATACTTAAAAGTCTGGATTTTTTCCCTGAGGTTGCTGGCTTCCACATAATAAGAACCCCCTTCCCACTCCTTATGCCAAGAATTCTAAAATGAATACACGTGAATCCAATCTGCCAATTCTAGTCAGACCCACTCATTGCTAGAAGCACAACTTTCTGACTAATACAACCAAGACCAACAAACCTCAGCCAACAGACATATTCCAAAGATAGAATAAATAATTTATATTTAAAATTTTGAACTGTTTTCTCATATAAAAATAGCAATAACAAATACAAGCACTATTGATCTGGAAATAATTAAACCACAATCTATTTTTATTAGAGCATATGTGTCCCCTCTATTTGGTGTGAATGAGTTTTGAGTGTTATATTCTGTTTGGTGAAAGGAAATTCTATAAATATGTAAATAATGTTCCTATTGTGATCATAAATAAATATTAGATAAAAATGCTAGAAATGTTAAAACAGTTTTATCAGTATGAGAGAAACTATAAAATTTTCTCAAATAATATATTTATTATAAAAATGTTAAGCATTATACACATGTGAAATATGACCATAGCATGAAGATAATATATGCAATTTTCTTTGAACCTTCACTAAGTCATTACCTTCAGTAAAAATCATAAAGAATCCTTTGACCAAACATTATTATCTCCAGAAACATCATAGCAATCTTTGATTCAAACTTGTGTTAAAAACAAACAAAAACACATACTTGGGAGACAGACTATCTGTTCAGATCCTCTGTGCATTCTTTTAATTAGGTAGTTTTTGTTGTTGTTGACTTGTATGAGCTTTTTTTTTAACTTATTTTTAACGTTGACACTATCACAGGGTCCCCATTTCCCACTCCCCCTTTAACAACCTCAACCCTTCCCCTTCCCTCTGGCCTCACCACACTGTTGCCTGTGTCTATGGGTTATGCATATTTGTTCTTTTGCTAATCCCTTCACCTCTTTTCACCAAATCCCCTCCTCCTACTTCCCCTCTAAGTTCTTTTTAAAAAAATTAAATATGGTTATTGATTTTAAAGACAGATGAAGGTAGGGGAGAGAGAAAGAGAGAGAAAGAGAAAGAAACACAATGTGAGGGAGAAACATTGACAGGTTGCATCCCATGTGCACACCCCAACCTAGGTATGTGCCCTGACCACAGTCACACCCCCAACCAGTTGGTGTGCGGGAGGATGCTCCAAGGAACTGAGGCACACTGGCAAGGGCTAAGTTCTTTATATATTCCGAATATTAACCCCTTATTGGAGGTGGTGTTTGCAATGCCCATTTGCTTGATCGCTATTTTGTATTGTTAATGGTTTCTGTTGCTGTGCAGAAGTTTTTTAATTTGGTATAGTCCCTTTCACTTATTTTTGTTTTTACTTACCTTGTCTTTGATGTTAAATTCAAGAAATCCCTTCTAAGACCAAGATCCACAAGTTTAGTACCTATGTTTTCCTCTATATATTTTATTGGGAGGTTCATGAAAAAATTGAGACTAGAGTTACCAGCAACCCCTCTATGGGTATCTACCCAAAAAATTTAGAAAGAAATTTATTCACAAAAATATGTTCACCCCTATGATCATTGCTGTATTATTCACAATAGTTGAGGCATGGAAGTGTTCTCTGGTAGATGATTGGATAAAGATGCTGCTGCGCATATATACAATGCAATACTACTCAGCCAGAAGAAAAGATGAAATATTGCATTTGCAGCAACATGGGTGGATCCTGGTAATATCACGCTACAAGGAACAAATCAGATGAATGAATTCAAGTACTGTATAGTTTCACTCATATGTGGAAAAAACTGAAAGCAACAAAATAGACAAAGACAAACAAACAACATTCATAAACAGACAACAGTATGGTGGTCACCAGAGGGAAGGTGGGTAGGGGAAGCTAAAAAGGGTAAAGTGGGTCAAATATATGTTTGCAGAAGTGAAACTGAAGGGCAACAAAGTCCTGGACTCCTACTGCCTGTCACTACTCAAACAAAAAGCAGAGAGGGGGACTGGATTATGACTGTGCTTTTATGAATATCAGAGACTAGCAGTTTGAGAAGGTGGTGGGTTAAACCCTAACTTTCAGAAGCAAGTTTATATGCAGCCAGCAGACTCAGGAATTTGGAAGGGGGAAATTGCTAGGGGGATTCTGGACTTGCTGTTTCTCCTGAGAGGAGGAGCTGAAAGGGAAACTGACTCCTTTGTTCAGTCATTCATCCCTCTGTCTGCCTTAGAATTCCTCTTCCCCTGTTCCCCACGGCCAGTGGTTTAAGGCCAGAGAGGTAGGTATTGTGTGGTTGGGAAGATAAGGTCTTGTGCTCAGCTGTTGGGCTTTGATCAATTTTCTTGTCTCAGATTCCCCATTCCACAGCCCAGGAATTTTCCTAGCTTCTTACTATCCTGTCCCAGATTTCACTTTGGGTGTTGAGCATCTGATGCAATGTACAGATGCTGTATAATAGAATTGTACACTTGAAACCTATATAATTTTATTAAATAATGTCACCACAATGAATGTAATAAAATTTTTAAAAAGTAATTAAACTGTTTTAAAACATTTCCCACAATTTTAACAATAAATAAAAATGAGCAACATCTATTATTTAAAATCCTCATACTAGCATATTTAAAACTAGGATATTTTCATGTGTGCTTGTTTTGATTATCTTCTCTCCCAGGTTGTATTTCCCCAAAATTGTGACTATATTTTCATGTTAGTAATTTGTTTTATAGACTTTAGAAAAATAGGTTGTTAGTAAAACTACTTATCTGAGGATTTTTGGCTTGAAACAGTTACTGTAACTTTCCAAATTTCCCACATTATGAACCTTATCAATTAAAACCAAAGGTATGTGATAGATAATGAAACATTACATAAAATTTCAGTAAAGACTAAGTAGTGATCATGAGTAAAAAGCAAATCCTTGCTGAACTGGGCAAGGGTTTTGCTTCATAGGAGGAGAGCGTGCTACCTACCTACTTTCATATACTTTTAAACATCAACTGGAGGTGGTCCTTACTTCCAGCCAGATAAAATATCCACTGGAGAGACTGTGCTATGTGCAGAATTAAATGCGTAGGTAAACAGAAGATGGAGTCATTTAGACTTATTTGCCGTGTCTCCTTAAAGTAGCCCTACACTTTTCTGTGTGCATTTCAATGTGTCACAGACATTTAAATAAAAGAGAAAAAAAACATTTCATTGTTTGTACTTTGGGAGACCACAGAGATTGTTACTTTAACTACGGCAATTTTCAGTAATTTCACCAGAAGTAATTTTTTTAATATTAGTAAATATCAGGAAATGCAATTAACTATTTTTAAAAGTTTCAGTATATAAAAGGTGCTATTCTCTTTTTTTCCCAAAGAAATTCACTCCACATCAGTAATTATTGGTGATCTAGTATAATTTGAGTACAACACATTTTCAGAGTTAGTCCCTCTTCTGTTTTCTCAGATTATGGTTAATTGTTTTCATAAAATAGCATTTATTTATTTAATTATAAATTTTATTCACTCCTTTCTTTAGAAATCTGTAACTTTCTTTGTCAACTACCTCATGGAAATTTGATTATAGGTTAGAAAAAGGGTCGAGATTTTTTGTGTGTTTTTCCTTTTTATCTCAGACACAGCTTTCTACTTGTATGAAAGGCTTTTTCGGTAATAGTTTAGTAACTTAATGGAGCTCATACAACGTAATGTCATTATAAGCTTTCAGAAAAAATTCTAACTTTTTAAATTCATAAATATTCTTAGCGATACCATTTTAGAAAAGTAACCGAATGACAATATAATTTCTGGAAATGAGGCTATTAAAAAGGATAAATTAAATTATATATATAAAATTTATTTTAAGCATTTTAGCGAGAAGTCTTCTATATGACTCTGAATTCATGGCATATAAATTGAGACACATATCACATTTTTCTTCTAACACAAATATCTTTTCATTGACATTCTGTTCTTAAGTCAAATCCACATCATCAGTCTTCACCATTCGCTGTAAAAGATTTCTAACTTTCTTGACTCCTTTCTATTCATCTTTTAGCATTTTTTATTATTCTGTTTTTAAAACATAGATATATAAGAGAATACTGAAAGTAGAAGGAAGAAAGGCTTAGAAGGGATTGGGAAAAAAGGCTTAGGTAATATTTCCACATACCAGATAAAAAAATAATAATGTGTATTTGACAGGACATGATATATGGTATCAGTTCAGGAAATCTGCTATCTGAATTGTCAAAAATAACACGATGTTCCATTTACTTTGAGGCTCTGTAAACTTCTCTGTCTCTACACAAGGAAAGTCTAACAATAATAAAGATTAAAGCCCGGAAAAGCTAGGAGCTCTTTCCACAGGAGAGCCTTCTCCGTTGCAAATCCAACCAGGCCATCTCTGTCTTGCATGACCATTTTAATCACACTGCTCTTCAAAGTGAGCAAATTCACAGTCACCTACAATTAATAATTGTTTGGCATGCCTCCAGGCCTAACTTTTTCTTACTCCCTAAACCCACATGAGTTATTCTAGCCCCTAGATGATCTCAATGAACTTTCATGACACTTGCATTGGTTAACACAAGATTAAGTACTTCATTATTCTCAATTAATGGTTTGTGCCTCAAGTTTTTGCACAGACTATACACAGGGCCAACACTCAACATCCTTTTTGTAACAGATACTACTTGTTTTATTTCCTGTGCATAGTTTCTCTTGATTACTAGTTTCTTATATGCTACATTTTTATGCAATTGGACCCTGGCATATTTACCTGGATGATAGATGTAGAGTCTTTACAACCACCCTGATCTGCTGGACATTTAGTTCTTCCACAGAAAAGATGTACTCACTTCCCAGATGAGTAACTATCCCCCCATTCTTTCTTTTTTAGTTGAAAATATTCAAGTGAAAAGACCAGCCTTTTCTTCTTCATGGGCTTATGGGGGTTTGTATTTTACCTTTTACTGGATATCACACTTTTGATTATAATTTATTCAAACAAGGTATCAAGATTTTCTCAAATTACAATAAAATTACTATTGAATAAATAGCAATGATGCTAATAACAAAGTGCTATGCTTTTCGGAATAGTAGAAGTTTTGTGATGCCAATGCTAAGATGCTATAGAACACAACCACTACGGTAATGCGCGCATGTTTTCCGGGTGCACAGTTGGGAAGTCCAACACTAAGATATTGAGGAAGGGTGGTAAGAAGCTAGGGAAAGTCCTGGGCAAGTGGAATGGGGAAACTGGGACACAAAAATCAAACACGGCCAAACAGTTTGAGCAACTCGCAGCCAGCTGGTGAATCACAAGAACTGATCTCCCCCAGCCAAGGATGCTTGAGAGTAAATGGCTTGTGTGTCTCCTTCCTAACCAAAGAACACATAGTTTAAATCTCCCTCATCTGGAAGAGGAAACAAAGACTCAAGTAATGTCATTTGTGCCAAGGACAAATGAAGTCAGGGAAACAAATAACAAAACCATTAAAAGCCAGACAGACCCACGATAAAAGTAAAGCAGCGTAACAGACCAAAGAATATCCCTAAATCCCTTATGTCCTCATTCTGATGCATCAACATATTAAAAATGCAACTACAAAACTAATGAAAGTTCTGCTAAAGCCCTCCCCTAAGATTCTTACCTACAGAAAAATGATAAAAAGCCTCAGAACAAAGACACAGCACAGGCTCATCTAGAGCATGCCCCGGGCCCCTTCCTGGCTATAAACTTTTTACTTCTTGAATTCTAGGGGTCCCAAGGAGAAGTGCAGCCAGGGGAGCAGCGGGCAGTGGCAGCTCAGCCTGGGCTACCCCCCGATCCTGCCTCCAGGGCCCCCTTCCTCCAACTGAGTTAATAGCAGCCCCAACTTGGCTTACTCCATTCCTATAACTTTTCTAAGGAGCCAAAGCAGCTCACCTGGCTCCCTCTTGCTACTTCTTCTACCCTAAGTGTTCTGTCTCTGTGATCTTTCCAGGTGAGCTAACAACAGCACTGTCTAAGCTCTCCCTCTTGTTACTTCTTCTATTCTGGGTCCTCCCTTTATTTCACTGCCTCCAGCCTTTATAAACACATTCTCAAAGTCACATGACTCATTCTGTAGTGTGTGGGTTCCTACAACGAAGTCAAGAACCCACATAGTACATGCTGACCTGCTCTGGATCAGTGCCTGTCCGGTAAAAATATCACCTATTATGTCAATTTATAAATTTGGCATACTTTGAAGTTTAAATTATAACCCATTTTACTTAACAATTTTCAATACTATCAAGCTAAAATAAAGCATAGAATGCAAACCATGACTGGGGATGATTGAAACAATTAAATCTGAGAGGCACTGAAGAGTTTTGCATAAAATTTACATAACACCTTAACCTTATCCAAAATAATAATAAGAACAAACAAAAATATGTAATCATTTTGTGTTCCTTAACTCCTTTAAATTGATATAGTTAAACAGGTAATTCTCAGGGATGAACAGCACTAAATGAGCTAGAAATGGTATGCAGTGCTGCGTACACTCTGCCTCACCTACATTTTCATTAATTCCAGGTGATTCCTGAATCCAGTTTTAATGGTTGGTTAAAATCAATTTTTAAATTAAAGGAGTTTTTTAAACTAGTTAAAATTGTTAAAAATCAAATTATATAAGGTTGGTCAAAAAGCCCATTTATTTTTCCATAAAATAAAACACACATTTTTTTAACTTTGTTTTTATTGTTATTCAAGTACAGTTGTCTCCATTTCCCTCCCACCACTCCCCACAACCCCATCCATCCCCATTTCCCACCCTTGACCTACCCACCTTTGGTTTTGTCCCTATGTCCTTTATCATTTTTCCTGAAAACCCTTTCCCCTTTCCTCACATTTTTCCCTCCCACCTCCCCTCTGGTTACTGTCAGTCTGTTCTTAATTTCAATGTCTCAGGTTATATTTTGCTTGTTTATTTATTTTGTTGATTAGGTTCCACTTAAAGATGAGATCATATGGTATTTGTCTTTCACTGCCTGGCTTATTTTGCTTAGCATGATGCTCTCCAGTTCCATCCATGCTGTCACAAAGGATAGGAGCTCCTTCTTTCCTTCTGCTGTGTAGTATTTCATCATGCAAATGTAGCATCAAAATGTTTTTTGGTTCATTCATTTACCAATGGGCACTTGGGTTGCTTCCAGCACTTGGCTATTGTAAATTGTGCTGCTATGAACACTGGGGTGCATAGGTTCTTTTGAATTGGTATTTCAGGGTTCTTAAGATGTAATCCCAGGAGTGGAATTGCCAGGTCAAAAGGCAGCTCCATTTTCAGTTTTCTGATGAGATTCCATTCTGTTTTCCTCAATGGCTGCACCAGTCTGCATTCCCATCAACAGTGCACTAGGGTTCCCTTTTCTGCACTTCCTTTCCAATACTTGTTTGTTGGTTTGTTTATGATGGCCATTCTGACAGGTGTGAAGCGGTATCTCATTGTGGTTTTAATTTGCATCTCTCTGATGGCTAGTGATGCTGATCATCCTTTCATATGTCTCTGGACCCTCTGCATGTAAAAGGCACATTTTTTTATTTTCATCAATAACTATATTGATTTGGATATTTTGAATATGTTGGCTCTCTCCCACTATTGGCTTCAAGTGGGTAGAGACCAGGGGTGCTGCTAAACATCTTCCAGTGCATAAGACAGCCCCAGCGCAAAGAATTATTTGACCAAGATGTCAACAGTACCAAGAATATTTGTAAGCCACTTTGACATCTTCATTCAGTCACAGCACTTTCTCCATACACTGCACAAATCTTTTTTGTGTGTTTCAGTTGCATTTTTTCCTTTCTTGAAATAATAAAGCATAATATGCTGAAAGTGTTGCATATCTTCTTCCATCTTTAGTATTAAAATGGCTACACAAAAATTCATCAACTTTGATATTTTTAAATGTACAATGATATGACAGCTGTCACAATACAGTCAAACAAAATTGTTTCTAATGAAGTTAAAGACAAGCAAGCAGTACTGCAGCCATCTTATGGAAAAGACTAAATAATTTTTGGCCCATCCAGTATAAACTTACATCTAAAAATTAAATAAGGTAATGTAGTCTATACTCATAACACATTACTTCATATTTATTTACTACATTTTTCTATCATATGTTCATTTTGAAATCTTTTTGCATCCCTTGTACTGACATGTTGGAAATATGATGCAATGGTGTGCAACTCCACATTCAGTGATGCGTTGAGAGCTTACAATCACCTATAGTGGGGCTATTGACACCACAAAAACCAATAAATTCCTCTACTACTTAAATAACTAAAATTATAAATTAAAGAAGGAATGATACTAGCAACTTTATAGATTATAGAAATAAAAAGAAATATAAGAGAATACTATGAAGACAATGTCAATACATTAGATAACTTAGAATAAAAAAGTAAATTACTGGAAAGACCAAATTATTGAAAATGATTAAAGAACTAAAACATTTGAACAAACTGGAGCAATAAGTGGTTGAATCAGTAATAAAAAATAAGGTACCTAGAGAGAAAAACTCAGTCCCAGATGGCTTCACTTCTCAATACTCCAAACATGTAATGAAGAATTAATAATAACCTTTTACAAAGTCTTTCTGCATTTATTAGAAAAAGAAAGACTCTCCAAATCATTGTAAGATCACTATTACCTTTATATCAATAACAGACAAAAATATCACAAGGAAATAAAACTGTAGTCAAATATATTTTATAAATATAGACACAAAAGTCATGAACAAAATAGTGATCTTAAGTAGGAAATAAGAGTATGTATCACATAACCAAGTAGGATTTATTATAGAAATATAAGATCAGTTAATATCTAAACATCATGTAGTATGCATTATCAATAGAAAAAAAAGACAAAAATTTGCCCTGGCTGGTGTGGCTCAGTGGATTGAGCACTGGCCTGCAAACCAAAGGGTCACCAATTTGATTCCAGTCAGGGCACATGCCTGGGTTGCAGGCCAGGCCCACAGTGGGGTCCACGTGAGAGGCAACCACACATTGATGTTTCTCCCCCTCTCTTTCTCCCTCCTTTCCCCTCACTCTAAAAATAAATAAATAAAACATTAAAAATAATAAAATAAAATTAAAAAGACAAAAATCATATGACCAACTTGATAGACCCAACTTGAAAATTCATTTGTCAAAGTTCACATACTTTCATAATGAAACCATACAACAAAGTATGAAAAGAGGGACATTCTCAACCTACTGAAGAATACCTACTAAGGATGGATGGCTAACATCATACATGATGGTGAAAGACTGGATGTTTTCCCCAAGATCATGGACAAAAGAATGATATGCATTATAGGAGACATTTTAGGAGACAATTAGGAAAAAAATAAAGTAAAACCTATCCATATTGGAAAGGAAGAGTTAAAACTATATTTACAGACATGATCTCTTATATAGAAACTTAAGAAATCCACAAAATAATTACCACAACTAGTAAACAAGTTCAGTAGTCAAGCCTATTAAAACTAATATAGAAATATTAATTGTATCTCAATACAATTGCAGTAAACAATATGGAAGAAATTTTTAAAAAACACCTATTTACAAAAACATCAGAAATAATAAAATGCTTAGGAATATATTTTGAATTGAAACATAAAACTAAAAGATCATTTGTAAATTAACGAGATTCTGAATAAATGGAAATAAACCCTGAGTTCATAAAGTAGAAACTTAATATTTTTCAAACTGACATATAAATTTATCTGTGGGTTCAATAAAACCCTGTCAGACTCAAGGCTACCTTTTTTACAAATTTCGGCAAACATTGAAATATTCATAGAGAGATGTACTAGATCCAGAATTATCAAAATAATTTAAAAAATTAAGAACAATTTTAGAAGGCTCATACTTCCTGATTGAAAGGCTTAACTACAGAACTACTGTAATGAAGACGGTGTGATGGTGCATAAACAGAAGCACATAGTCTAAGATTAACAATTCAGGATAAGGCTTTATATTTACAATAAATTGATTTTTCAGCCTTATTCAAGTGTAGCTGGCAAATGAAATTGAAAGATATTTGAAGTGTACAGTGTGAGGATATGATATACATGTAAATTGCGACAGGATTTTCAACAAATGGTGCTGGAACAAATGAATATTCACATGCAAAAGAATTTATAAAGACTCTCCCTCACTTCTTACAGAGACATTAAGCCCAAAATGGATAAGAAGCTTAAACAATATAGCTCAGACTATAAAAATATTAGAAGATATATAGTGTTAAATCTTTTTCACCTTGGATTTGGTATGGAATTCTTAAATACAACACCCAATGCATAAAAAAAAAGAAAAAAGAAATTCTATTTATCTTCAAAATTAAAACTTTTGTGTTTCACAGATGCCACCTAAAAAGTGAAAAGACACCCACTGAATGAGATAAAATATTTGTAAATCTAATTTCTGATAACTTTTATCTAGAATACATAAAATGCAAACAAATTTATAATAAGAAGATAAATAATCCTGTTAAAATTGGTAAGGGACCTAAATAGACATTATTATATAGAAGACAAAAGACAACAAATAAGCCCATGAAAATATGTTCAACATCATTAGTCATCAAGAAAATGAAATCAGACCCTAGATAGGAAGTTCAGTTAGTTAGAGTATTTTGCCAAAACATGAAGTTTGTTGGTTCAATCCCCAGTCAGGATTCATACGAAAATCAGCCAATTTTTGCATAAATAACGGGAACAACAAAATGTCTTTTTTTCTTTCTCCTTCTCTATCTTGAAAATCAATAAATAAATTTTTTAAAAAGAAAATTAAATGGAAAACCACAATGAGACACCACTTCACACACATTAGGACAAAGGTTGATAAGGATATAAAGAAATTGAAACTCTCACATACACTGGTGGAAACTAAAATGTACAGCTACTTTGAAATACAATGATAATATCTTCAATAAGTAAAACATAGAGATAGCATTTGATCTAGCAAATGTATTCTTGGGTATTGAAGATAATTGATAACACATGTCCATGTTAATTCTTGTATATGAATGTTCATAGCAATAGTATTTATAATTACTAAAGTTGAAAACTATACCAAGATCTATCAACTGATGAAGTGTTTACACAAAATGTATGTCCTTAAGATTTAGTATGATTCTGCCATAAAAATCAATAAAATACTGATGCATGCTACAGCATGGATGAACCTTGAAAACATACTAAGGGATATAAGCCAGATACAAAAGGCCGCATTCTGTATTGTATATATGTAGCACTTGTTACAAAATTGCATTTATATAAAATGTCCAGAATAGGCACCCATGGAAATAGAAAGTAAATTAATAATTTCTAGGGCTATGGTCGGGGGAGTCTCAGGGTTGATGGCTAATGAGGAAGGGTTTTCTTTTTTACGTGATACAAATATCCTAAAATTGATTGTGATGATGGTTGTTTAAGTCTGAATATACCAAAAAGGAGGAAAAAAAATTACACAGCAAATTGTTAAATGTGTAAATCCCATCTCACTAAACCCCTTACAACTACTAACAACAAAAGACATCTAAGCCGCTAGCTTTACCTTCATTCTGCTTCCTATTTGTCAGAAATAGTTTCATTTTTGTAAGAAATGTAAACCTGCAATTTTATACATTCTTTTGTAAAATATATTTCCTGGTTATAATTACCTGCTTTTATAAAACAATTGTGTTTAAGGACATCCCTAAAATACTGGTTCAAAGTGGCTATAACCTCAACTTTATTAAGCAGAATTTTTGTAATCTCTGATGTCTCTTTCAGGAGGGTTTTCCCCCGATTCTCTTTGTGTTTGCTATGCATTGTTTCCATGTTTAATTTCTTGATTATAGGATTCTGTGGTCCTATAACACTGGGGTATACTATTAATTTCCCAAGCTCTAAATGTGTGTAATTCACAAGATTCTGATCAGTGTTTAATTCTTCCCACTCCTTCCCACTCCTTCATCAACTCTTGTGGCAGAATACAATGATAGATAATTAAATATTCTTTTTGTTCAAAAGGTTCACAGCATTTTCTTTTCCACTATCTTCCTGTCTCTCTTATCTTTAGAGAAGGGAGAATACAAACTGATATCCAGTTCACATCTTTAATAAATAGCAATACAAATTTTTGCCCTGGACATTGACATTTGCATCACTTGTACTGATATTTGATATTAACTTGCACTGATATTTGAGATAGTTTAATTAAGTGGAAAAGACAGTGTCTTTTTGAAAAATTTGAAACTAGTAAGAATATCCAAGTTCAAGTATTTTGTTTATTACTATGGCAAGTGTTCTAAAAATCAATGAATAACCTGTTGTGAGTGAATTTGGTTATTTCATTTCCATTTGTATTTACTTATGTTATTTTCCTTTTAATTTTGCTATGCTTTCATATTAATTGTTATATCTTTAATAGATTTTCCTTCCAGAACTTAATGTTTGAGAATTGTAGACTATTCAAACTTCGTTAGGAATGCTTGCTTTCCACGCACATCTAGTAGTGCATGTAGCTAAGACAAAGCTTAATTTATTGCTTATCTCACTCAGGGAGAACACTATCTTGGCAGAGCTTCGGTAGTATTTCCAATGCAAAAGGACAAAGTCAAATTTATTGAGATTGTGAAATTTAGCTTAAGTGATTTTTTATTGTGAGATTCGGTCAAGATTGGAAAATATCTTAACAGAGTAATTTATAATTTTGGAGGAAAACTTCTGAGGTCAAGAGGTAAATGGGCCTTGGCTGGTGTGACTCAGTGAACTGAGTGCCAGCCTTTGAACCACAGTGTCCCAGTCAGGGCACACGCCAGGGTTGTGGGCCAGATCCACAGTGAAGGGTGAATGAGGGGCAACCACAGGTTGATGTTTCTCTCCCTCACTTTCTCCCTCCCTCTCTCCCTCCATCCCCTCTCTCTAAAAATAAATAAAATATTTTTTAAAAAAGAGATAAATGGTATTGGAATCAACAAATATTGATTCTATTAAAACTTAATTAGCTTTGCATCAGGAACTGGCCAAGGCACAGTGAGATCTTGCCTTTCAACAAACTTCCAACACTCAGCCTATTCCTGTATTGTAAGAACATCAGCTGGGTCAGGCACCAGGACTGGGAGGTTCACAGCTGAAGGATAACATCTGCAGGGAAATCTTACCCAGACTTCAAATCTTTATTCTGGACAAGTACAACAGCCTGGTCAGACAAGCTTTTATAACACTGCTCAGTCGCCCAGTATTCTCCAGCAGGTACCTTTACCTGCATCCCAACTCTCCTTGTCTGACTTCAGGTCCACAGGGCAGCCTTTTTTGCTCTGCTTCAAACTCTGCAGCCTCCATTACTGCAGCCAACCCCTGGGTTCAGGCCCAGAACCTGAGTCACCCTGCACAAATCAGCCAGCCTTTCCCGGGGGGTGATCCCTGATGACAACCACAGGGAAGATGTTGGAGATTAACCTAATGTCCTTTAGAAGTGGCAATGATATAAAACCAGGCACACCTCCAGTCAGCAGAAGAAGCACCACACCCACCTCTGGTCCCATCTGGGCCACTTCCACAAATCCAAACAGCAAGTCCAGCAAAATGAGCATCATTGTGTATGAGAAACAGTTCCAGTGAGCACCTGCCACTGTGAGAATGACACAGCCATTTCCTGAACAGTTTGCACCCCAGGTAAAGCGAGGTCGAAGGTCCACGCACCACTTCTCTGAATAGCAACAGAGCAAACAGGCGGCAAGGCCCAGAAGATGCACAGAGATGCAAGCAACCCTCCAGACACGCTGGCTGATGCTCTGGTGTCTGTCAGGAAAAAACAGAAGAAAAGCCCCCCATCCCCTGTGCACCCCCTGTGCATTGAACCCATCCAACCTCAGGCCATCAAAACCAAAGACACAAAATCTCAAAAGGCTGTGGATTATCACAGGGCCTGGGGGAAGGGCAAGGGAGAGGAAGAAGGATGCAGTCAGGCAGTGCCAGCAGCCAAAGGTGTAAAAGGTGTGTGACATGGTCCTCTCCGGAGCTCAGAGGTGCACGGGGGACATAGGAGCTGTTCACCCTGACACAAGGCGCACCCACTACACAACACGCACCCTGTTGTTTGCCAGACATCTCAGCCTGAATTTACATACAGACACATGCACACAGTGCTGGAGTGTGCATCATTTAGAACTGAATCATTATGGTTAGATGGAACAACAGAAATAAGAGGGAAGGAGCACTAGAGTAGCCCGGTCCCATCAGTGTGGTGATCACAGCTCCTAGAACAGCTGAGAGGCTGCTCCCTGTCCACCTTTGGGTGCAATCAGGGCCTTGATGGGCCCCAGGGGTGAAGAGCCGACAGAACTGGGGCAGTGCAGAGGAGCCTACGACTGACCCTGGCAGCTTGCTGTTTTTATAACATGGTAACTGAGTTGAACACTGAGTATAATAACCAATCTCCTCTTCTTCCTGGATGAGTGAACGAGGTGACGTTGGCATCCTGAACACACCCTAGGCGGAGGGGCAGTGTTTGGCTGCTGCTTCTGTTGGAACGGTCCTGTGTTTTGGTTGCGGCCCGAAGCTTTGAAGTGTGGCTGGACATCTGGCTTCTGGCTCCGAGAAGCTCTGACCACTCAGACGAAGCAGCTTTGGTGAATACTAGTTAGGGAGAGTCTTGCTTGCCTCTACTCCGTCAACTTGTTGTGAATCCAATGGGGTGTGGTGGGTTGTTCCTTCTGCTGTTGTTGTTTTGTTTTGGTCTTTTTAAAAATGGTGCTTAGCTGATATTCGTGAAGAACAGGGAGTGCCTAAAATGGTGCCACTAACGAAGGACAATCCTGTTGGAGAAGGTACATATCTTACCAGAGCTCTGTGGTTCTACCCTTTTGGCAGGACCCTCTGCTGGCAAAACAAAATCAAGTGTCAAATAATGCCTTTGTCATTGTACCCTCTAGTATTCTAGCGGTAGGACAGTACCGTATCCTACCTCTGTGAGTGTAAACCATGTTGTTCCTGCTTATGATGCATGGTCCTGACTATGCTTGATCAGAGCTGTTTCTAATGATGTTATTCCAGAATGGTTTCTTTCCAGGTGATGATGGAGAAGCTAATAAAAAAAAAATGGTGGTAGGCACCACAACAATGACAGAACTTTGCTGTTTTTTGGGGATTTGTTTCTTACCTCTGTTTTTTAATGGAGTGTGCTGAATGTCTTTATACTTTTGTTCTGATCACTGCAGAACCTGGAAAGGCTGTTGCTGCTATTGGTGCATAACATACTGCTATTGGTCTTTTTATATAAATATATGTGCATATATACACACATATAATTTGAATTTTTGGAAATTTTAGCTGTACTGTCAACTTTGGGAAAGGTATATCAGTTGTACTGTGTTGGGTTGGCATTGTACAGAAATTAACAGCCATCTTGGTCTAGAAATGTTCAACATAAGTTTTTGCATTTGTATAGGGGTAACGCACTATGTTAAATATGTAAGGTCTTCATCTACATGGGTTTGATTGCTGAAGCTAATAAAGTATTGTCTAAATAAAAAAAATTAAAAAACTTGTTTAGCTTTGTAGAATAATGTGAAATCAGGGAATGTGGTACCTCCAAATTTGTTCCTCTTTCTCAAGATCGTTTTGGCTTTGTGTGGTCTTTTTTGATTCCACATGAATTCTGTGATTATTTGTTCTACTTCTGAGAGGAATGCCATAAGTATTTTGATAGTTATTGCACTGAATCTCTGTTTTCTAGTGACCTAAAATGCTTTATATTCTTGTTCATTTACATTCCATTGACATCACTTGATGTAAGAGGACTCAGTCAGTATTGTAATGACAGTTGCAAGGAGTCTCTTTATCTAATTGGAAATCATACAATGCTCAAAGTAGGAGATACATAATACAGTATGCCAACAAGAGAAGATATGTATAGTCCTGGCTAGTGTAGCTCAGTGGACTGAGCGCCAAACTGTGAACCAAAGGATCACTGGTTTGATTCACAATCAGGGCATGTGCCTTAGTTGCAGGCCAGATCTCCAGCAGGGGGTGCACAAGAGGCAACCACATATTGATGTTTCTCTCCCTCTTTTTCTCCTTCCCTTACCCCTCTCTAAAAATAAATAAAATCTTTATATAAAAAAGATAATATATAATTAAAACAAAACAAAACAAAAAACAGTGACACTTTCCAAAAGAGGAAATGGACATATCTGAAGTACATATGTACAAACTGTAGTGAATATAATATTTTGCATTCTTGTTCTTCTCTTTGCCTCTGAGGTCTTGATAATGATCTCTCCTTGTTGAAATTGAGAATATTTTAAAATCCTGGAGAATTACAGTAGTGTTCAAATGTGGCCTTTAAAGTATCTTAATGATTCACTAAAAGACCCCTTTGATGCATGGCTTGGTGGCCTCAGTTCACTGCATAAACTTTGTGAGTCATCTTACTAACCAGCTTCTCTGTGGTAGGGACAGGTCCTCCAAGTGGTGGGAATTTGCTTAGAAAGAGAGGTGGGTGTGGAAAAAGATATGTTGATCTCAAGTTAGAAGAGCTCTCCTTACATTTAAAGGTGGTTGAGTTTGGTCCTAATTTCTGAGTTACTTCAAGTGCCAAACAGCAGAACCTTTCAAGGCTGATTGGGAAATGAGGCTATTGTGTCCTACTAAGGAATTGTCTTTTACTTCTTGAAAGATAACAAAAGGGAAGGCTGAGAAAGTGGCATACTGTGAAATAGTTTTTTCTTTGCTTATGTATCATAAAAATCTCTCACAACACACCGGACACGGAAGGAGGTAACTGAGTAATGACATTGACTGTTCAGGCACCCACTAGTCAAATTTTATATAGTCACCTGGAAGACTGGCTTTGGTAAGCCTTTATTTAAAGAAAGGATGTTGCTATAGTATAAAGACAATATAAACAAAAGACAACAAACAATGATAAAATATCAAAAACAAGTCCAAAACTGGATATTTCGATTCTCTTCAAATGTATCTCAAATCCAAGGCAAATCAAATAAATAAATATAAATAAAACAAATGTATTTCTATAGATTTTTCCAACAAGTCCTAAAATTATTAAAGAAGATAAAAAGAGCCAAGAACAGTCAAGATCATTTAAAAAATATATAGGTCAGATGAAATTACCCTACTATTTACCAGAGTTTATTATAAATTCAAGTTCTAGTAATCAGAAAACTGTTACATTTGAAGTAGTAATGGAAAGGTTTAATAGACAAGAAAGAGATCTATGTTGACATATAGGGAACCTATCTACATGGAGTGCAAATGTAGCCCAGCCCCTACTCAGAAAGGCCAGTGGGTAGCTCGGTCTCGCACACAGGAGCCAGGCCCACAGATTGGTTCTCCCATGGGGAATCAGGCCTGCATTGTACCTAGGCCGCTATGAGACTTGCTTTTGCTAAAACTCCTTCACCCTTAATTGAGGCAGCAAATGTTTACTGCATATCTCTGAAGTAACATCCTAAACTTTGTGCTAAATCTCCCAAGTATGGAATGTAACCAGTTCAACCACTTTTCCCTTTGATCTGCAACATCCTTCTCTTTGAAGTAATTAGCAACATTCTTTCCTTTGTTATCTGCAAAACTAATCACCTAAAGGGAACCTGTGCATAGTATATGAGGACCATCCTCAATGTAATGTAGCCAGAGAAGCAATAAAAGCCTGCCCAGGCAGGGGCTGGGGCCCTCTCTCTCACTTAGAAAGCAGCTATGCTGACCCTTTTTCTTCACAGGACTTCTGTAGTCTGTGTGAATTTGTTCATTGTGACCACAACACATGGAATCTGCTGGCCAGGGCCCGCATCATTGACAAACATATCTTTACATGTGAGAGAGGAAAGAAGTGTATTCAATAAACAAATCTCTAGTGTTCAAAAGAATTTCTTACAATGGATAAAAGTGCCAATAATAAAATAGACATAAATATGATAACTCTAAAATGTAAAATTGTGTTTAAAAACAATACCACAATAGATAAATAAGCCAAATAGACAACATTACCTGACATATAACTGATAAAGGATTAGATTTAAAAATATATCAGGAGCACCTAAATTTAACAAGAAAGAGGCAAACTTTGCAACAGAAATAAAAACATAGGCAAGATACTTTATAGATAATAAAAACATAGAAGAGAAAACTGAATGGTCAAAAAAGAGATATACACCCTCACACATGAGCCCCACATTACCTGTGACCTGGGAAAGGCAATTAAACAGCAAGAAGGTACCATTTTAAGTACCTGAAGATTGTAAAATTCTAAAGGCCTGGCAATACTATGTGTGCGCGTGTGTATTATATATACTGTCTGTATATATATACACACATATACATATGCATACACATATACACACATGTGTAGTTACTCTTGAAACTGCTGCTGGAATGTAAATGGTGACAATAACTTTGGAGAGTAAGTGGACAGTATCTAATAAAGTTTAAGAAACACATTCAATGTTAGTAACTAAGTCTTTCTACTTCTTTTAGGTAAACTTTGCAAAAATATTTATACCACACTGTTGTAGCACAACAAAGAAACTTAAAAAACCCTGCCTGGTGTGGCTCAGTGGATTGAGTGCCAGCCTTCAAACCAAAGGTTTGCTGGTTGGATTCCCAGTCAGGGCACATGCCAGGGTTGAGGGTCAGGTCCTAAGCAGGGAGCATTTGACAGGCAACCACACACTAATGTTTCTTACCCTCTCTTTCTCCCTCCCTTCCCCTCTCTAAAAGTAAATAAATAAAATTAAAAAAAAAAAAAAGAAACCTAAAAAAGAATTCAACCACAATTGGGGTAGAGGCATTTAAATGTTCACCTAAATAAATAGAAATAATAAATTGTTTCAATTAAAGAAGAGAATTCTATAAAGTAGTTAAATTAAATAACACATGCCAAAATTATACATCAATAAGTCTAGTTGAATATTAACAAAATAAGAAACTTTATTTTGTTAAAATTTAAAACACACAAATTAACTTATTTTTGGACTTGGTATTACCACATTAAGATGTACAAAGTACTCATGGGCATAATAAAGACCAGATACAATATGATTACTTTTAATGAGCAAAGGAACAGTATGCTTTAAGAAGGCTTCAAATTAATATTTAATATATTTATAAAACCTATGATATATAACAATATATTAATAATAAATTAAGAAATTTGTAGCTGTTTATGTGTCTTATGTCATCATCTATCTTGCAGTTTTGAAAATGTTATAATAAAAATGGTAGAAATTAAATTATATGCAAATATCACACATACTTTGTTTAAAAAATATTGAATTCTTTGGGATCAAAATTTCATATAGTATTTTCTAAACATCTGGTGCTTTTCACACCAAGACTTTTAATTATATTCTCTTTTTTCTCTCTAAATGAACAAAAGAATTGCTAGCTTCATTCAATCATACTCATGCAATTGAGAAGAAGAAATACCATTAATGAGCA
Organism: Anoura caudifer; assembly: GCA_004027475.1. NCBI lineage: Eukaryota > Metazoa > Chordata > Mammalia > Chiroptera > Phyllostomidae > Anoura > Anoura caudifer. The sequence continues at coordinate 29,306 of PVKU01009673.1, forward strand.
TGCCAAGGGGTATGTTTCTTTTACTCTGAAATTCTGCTTTTAAAAACTTACCCTAAAGAAACATCAAGAAATAGAAAAGATTTATGTTGAAAGGTATTCAATTGGTTTTATTTCTCATCTAAAAACTTTGAAAAATAAATCATTTAATGGAGTGACACTGGTTAAATATTTTGTGATATGTTGTAATATTGCAACCATTATAAGTTTTCATCAAATAATTATTTCATCAAGAGATTTTATGTAAATTTAAAAAAGGGCACAAATGCATAGCATTGTATTCATACTAAGAAATGCATAACTGTAAATATATAAAGACTTATCTCAAATTTATTTTTGAAATTTTGCCTTATTTTAAAAATATATTGAGAATATTTTACCAATCACTATGTATGTATGTATTTATACAATATTAATTTTCAAAACTTATCTTTGTACTGCACAACTCCAAATATTTAACTTTCTACCAAATACTCATCAGGGTTTCTTTGAATTCTGATAGAGTTGTGTTTCCCATTATTGAAAGTAGAAATATTAGAAATATTTTAGGGGGGATTTTTGTGAAATAGTTATATTGCACCAATGTTAAGTATCTTGATTTCATAATTTTTACTTGTAAAAGTTACTTGAGAAAATGCATATTTCTTTTAAAAATACATATGGAAGCATTTGACAGTAATGCAGGAAAAAAAGCATAGACAGATGATTGATAAATAGATAGATGACAGATAGATACATAGATAGATAGATGGAAGAGTGATAGAAAAATTATGCAAACAGTGTGAGGAGTGTGAGACTGGAACAACTGGTGAATCTGGGTAAGGATGCACAGGATTTCCTTGGACTATTCCTACAAGAATTGTGCAAATGTGAAATTAGATCCAAACAAAAAGTTTTCAAAAATAGACCAATTCAGTAAAATAACTCAAAAATAAATTAGCTTCAGGACATAGATTTTCCAAAGAGTAGTAATTTTAGGTAATTCTTTTCTAAATAGCCTCAATGTAGGTGGCAATTAAATGGAGAGAGGAAGGAAGGACTAAAACATGTAAGTACAGTGGTTTGAGAAGTTTACCTTAAAAGTAATAAACTATTATTTTTACATAAAATGGGAAGGAACTTTACCAAGAAAGCATTAATAAGAGGTGTTTATGCACAATCTATGTTCCCCAATATCTTAAATATTTGTTGATTTGTGATATCAAATCTAGTGTAATTTAAATTAGAGCAGAAACTCTTCATATTCTCTGTTGCTTACATTTGCTAAGTTTTAGCAATGTTAGAGAATAATTCATTTTTATAGAAAATCATATACATGAATAAATAAATAGTTAATGCAAATCTAAAAACAAAGTCAAGAGAAGATTTGGATGCACAGCAGAAACTCTGGGCAATTTTTAGTGCTTCCACAAATTAAAAGAATGCTTCAAATTATGACAGTGAATGATACACTTGTAAGGTTATTATATAGCATGAGGGACAATATATGTATTTTACTAGTGAATATTATTATATACTTTTTAGTTTTAATTTTAAATAAAAATTAAATGCCATCTTTCCGGACTCCCTATGAATTCCATCAGTATATCCATAACATTGATTTACACGCAGGGAGGTTAAGAGCGTCAGTGCTCCATCGTTATGGTACCCGACTTCATCCCTACTTTGGGAACCTGAGTATTCACTGTGGGCAGCAATGGCAAATGTGTCGCGGCACATGTTCCTAACCTTGTTACATTTTATGAAAACTAGGTATTGGTATTTTTCTTTACTTTTCCTCCAAGCTTAAGTAAAGTCAACATTTGGAGAAATAGTGTAAAACTCACTCTCTTTTTAGATGGGGCAAGAGAGTAGTAAACATTTGGCGACTGCAGGAAGACATGAGTCACAATTCAACACATTTATTGGTGTTTGCAATGCTTTAAGCAAACTAATTTCATTTGGAAGTCACATGGAAACCTTTTCTAATATTTGGCCCTTCCCTCTGGCTATGAATATAAAGGGTGATTATATGATTATATAAGATTATACAGATAATCTTATATATTTAGCACGGAGCTGGTTTCAGACTCTAGAGTCTTTCTCAGAGTAACTTATTTTAATGCTTGCAATTCCAGTCACAGCAGTTTTAGGCTTGTAAATCCATGAAAGTAACTTATCCACTTAGTTTAAATGTGTGCCTCCATAGAATACTAATTATAATACTAATTGTACAGTGAGAATCAAATGAACTCTTATGTGTGAACATCATTTTGTCATCAGCAAAATACTTTCAAAATATAAGAGATGACAGAGACCTTAAAAGATGCAGCAGGAGGTGGGAGGTTAAGTAGTAATAGAGAACCATCTTTGGTAGAATAACTATACAGAGGGAATATTACTGTGCTCAGAAGAAGGATAAATGTCATCTAATATCCTTTCTTTTTAAGCATTTCTATAAGAAGAGCAGTTTGGTTTGTCAGGCAGAAAAAAGCTACCCCACTATTTGTGATTAGAATTACTTTATTTTGTCTGCACACTGAGTGAATTTTTTTTTCCAAGTCCAAGGGACCATGTAGAAACTCAAATGATGCTTATTTTGAAATGTATAACTTTAAATAAACTGTCACCAGTAACTGAAATTAAATTGACCAGCTCTCTTGCTGTTGGCAACAAGATCTAGTAAACTATACTATAGTTGGTAGATGTGAAACCAAGATAAGAGATGTCAGAATTATTTAATGGCATCAGGAAAAATTGGCCTGATAACCCATCACCACTTTGGAGCTGACTTCCTGGTGTAACATGAACATTTTAAGATTAATGACTAAGGCTGTCTTCATCTACGCAGGGCTGAGAGAGCAACTGCTTCTGTTTGAAGACACGGGCCTTGCTTTCTGCGTTTCAATGGTGATCAAACTGCTTATAACTGATATAATATTTCTGTAGTTATATTGGTATAAAAAGAGGGCCTTGTCTGTTTTAGACTTGACAATGTCAACTTGATCACATAGATCAAGATTTGCATCTTAAACTCTACAGTTTAGGAAGAGTTGTGATAAAATTTGCATAGACAACTATAAGCCTCCTAAAAAAAAGTGTTGGTTTTCACACTCTTGAATTTTTGATACTCATTTTTTTTTTTCAGAATCAGAGTCTTGGATATGATACACCCGTTCCAAGTCAGTACCTAAATGTTTATTGGAGAGCTTGTTTTATGACCAGCATGCAGTAGAGATAGAGATTATTTTCTGACCTAGCATTTAGAATTTTGAACAGCTACACATGGTTATGAAGTTGACGTACTTCACATAGATGCCTAGCTCTGGTGATATAAGTAGAAACTAAAAGCCCATCTTACTTTAATTACCAAACTTGACCTTGCTAAGAAGTTGCATCCTCCCAGAGAAGTACCTTGTTGAATTTGAATAGTAAAGCCATAAAGTTAATAAAGAGTGCCTTGAACATGTTTTGGGAATAAAAAAAGTGAGGTAATATGAAACTAAAATCTTTAGAGTTTTCTAGTCTGTAGAGAAACCATGGTTGATCATTGATTTTTATTTTTGTAAAAAAATTCAATTAACATTTTGGTAGGTATTGTTGAATTAAATTTGGAGAATGCATTGAATAATACTGACATCTTCATATTAGGTTTTTAATACCATGAACATGGCATGTGTTTCTTTTTATTTATTTCAGCAATATTATTAATTTCTTTCAGCAATATTATTAATTTTTACTCTACAAGTCATTTACATCCTTGGTTAATGCATAAGTATTTTCTTCTTTTGTGTGCTATTCAAAACAAAACTGGAGATGCGTAAGATGGCGGCAAAGTAGGTGGGAGTGGAGCCCAGTTTTCCTCATGCCCAGCTGGGACACCTAGCCCATCTTCGGAGGAATAGAGTGAACAACCAATGGAATCCCAGCTTACATGAAGTTCAGAAGCAAAAAAATGCAGAGGACATTGCAAAACAGACAGTGAGGAGAGTGCACTGGCAGGGTAAGGTCCTTGGGATCTGCATGGGCACCAAGGCTGCTGTGGCCCCCCACCCTGTGCTTGCTGCAGCCCCTGGCCCAGTGCCTGCTGCAGGATATGGGGAGGAGAGTTAGAGCACCAGCTCCCTCCCCTACCAGAGCAGGGAGGGCAGCCGGGTACTAGGAGGGACCAAGGTGCTGAAAGTCACAGGGGGAAGTGGAGAGTAGTGGGAGACACACAGAGGTGAAACACACCCACTGGGACTGTGGATGCTGGCATCAGAGAAATCGGAGTGCTGGCAACACCCGGAGAAGGGAGGACTTGGGCTGTGTCAGACCCTGACCTGGATAGTCTCTGGACAAGTAGAAAAGGTGGGGCTGTGTGGTGGGCTTGTTAAGAAGGTGGGGGCGGGGGCAGCTGCTTTGTAAGGAACTCTCCAGCAGTGGCTGGTGCGCTCCAGGGGAGATTTCAGCTTAGTTCGCCCAGAGTGAGCAGCAGAAGAGAACTCTGCACCCCGCTAGTCTCACACAGGGCGCCTAAATACAGTAGACGAGCTGAACCTTGCAACCTGCCTGTCTCGCCCCGCGTACACCCAGAGTGAGTGGAGGAGGGGAACTTTGCACCTTGCCTGCCTCTCATTGCCCACAGCCAGAGTGAGTGGAGGAAAGGAACCGTGCACCCTGCAGCTCTGGCACTGCGCACACAGAGACAGTAGTAGGGGGAACTGTGCCCCCACCCCGCTAGTCTCGGGCTCAGCACTGGAGATTGACTCTGGCTGTGAGCAGCTGAGTGGCTGATTTCAGCCTGGCAGCTCACAGAAGACCTGGGCTGGAGGCCGGGAAACTGTGAATAGTGTGACCCAAACCCGGTCCCCATACTCTCAGAACCAAAGGAAAGGAGACCTTCCAGCCCCCTCTTCCTGTAGCATCAAGGAAGACCAGCATAACTTGCTGAACAGATTTAAAGTCAGCAGGAAGCTTATCTTTTTTTTTTTTGTCTTTTTGGATCCTATCTCCTCCTGACCCCCCCTTTTCTGTTGTTTTCTTTTTTTTTTCTCATCCAAGTGAGATGAGAAGACACAAGTTAAAAAGGTCCAGAGACAGATCAAAAGGGGGAACACAAGACTAACCCCAAAAACTGAGAAACTGAGACAAATGTCACTTTGCATCCCACATAGTTGGAGTTTTATTGTGTATGTGCATTATTATTAGCATGTAATTATTTTTACCACTTTTATTTTATTAGTTTTTTTTATTTATCTTCCTTATATTTAGTTTTCCTAAATTTATTTCCATTGAATTGCATTGCTTGACTGTTTTTCCTTATTCTCTCTCTGTATTGTATTTTAATTTTCCTTCTTTCACTTCACTCATGTTCCAAGAACACCCAGCGCTTGATCGGGTACTTTCTACTCTGTTTATCCAAGTCATTTATTTCATATCATATTATTGTTGTTCCAGTACTATTGTAAATAATTGTTGTTCCACATAATTACATCCCAGAAACATCTCAGAAATCAAAAATACATTAGAAGAAATTACACACAGGCCGGATGAAGCAGAGAATTGAATTAGTGAGTTGGAGGATAGGGTAGAAAAAACCTCCCAGATAGAGCAAGAGAAAGAAAAGAGACTCAGAAAGAATGAACAGGTGGTAAGGGAACTTCAAGACAACGTGAAATGTAACAATATCTGTGTAATAGGGATACCAGAAGGAGAAGAAGAAGAGCAAGGGATAGAAAACCTCTTTGAAAAAGTAATAATGGAAAACTTCCCTAATTTGATGAGGGAAAACGTCACACAAATCCAGGAAACACAGAGAGTCCCAATCAAGAGGAACCCAAAGAGGCCCACTTCAAGACACATCATAATTAAAATGGCAAAATTCCAAGACAAAGAGAGAATCTTAAAGGCAGCAAGGGACAAACAGTAAGTAACATGCATGGCAGCCCCAATAAGACTAACAGCTGACTTCTCCGTGGAAATGCTCCAAGTCAGAAGAGAATGACAAGAAATACTCCAAGTAATGAAAGCCAGAGGCCTTCAACCAAGATTACTCTACCCAGCAAGGCTCTGAATTAAAATGGAAAGCCAAATAAGGAGCTTCTCAGACAAAAGAAGTCTAAAAGAATACACCTCCACCAAACCAGCTCTGCAAGACATGCTAAAGGGACTGCTTTAAGGAAAAGAAAGAAGAGAGTGAGACAGAGAGGAACACAGGTATGAAAAAATGACAATGAATAAATACCTATCAATAATAACCTTAAACATAAATGGATTAAATGCTCCAATCAAAAGACATAGAGTAGCGGAATGGATACTGCTACTGAAAGCATGACCCACACATATGCTGCCTACAAGAGACCCACCTCAGAACAAAATACCTATACAGACTGAAAGTGAAAGGCTAGAAACAAATATTCCAAGCAAACAGACAAAAAAAAAAAAAAAAAAAAAAAAAAAAAAAAAAAAAAAAAAAAAAAAAAAAAAAAAAAAAAAAAAAAAAAAAAAAAAAAAAAAAAAAAAAAAAAAAAAAAAAAAAAAAAAAAAAAAAAAAAGGGCAGGATAGCAATACTCATATCAGACAAAATAGACATCAAAAAAGAGCCGTAAAAAGAGACCCAGAAGGTCCCTTCAAATACTCAAGGGAAGAATCCATCAAGAAGAAATCAATATTGTAAATATATATGCATCCAACATAGGAGCACCCAAATACATAAAGAAAATCTTGGAGGATTTCAAGAAAGATATTGACAGCCACACAATTATAGTTGGGGATTTTAATACCCCACTGTCAAAAAATGGACAGATATTCCCAACACAATACCAACAGATATTGTGGCATTGAACAATACTCTAGAAGAAATGGACTTAACTGATATATGTAGGTCCCTTCATCCCAAAGAGACTAAATACACATTCTTTTCAAATGCACATGGAACATTTTCAAAGATAGAACACATTGTAAGACACAAAACAAGCCCCAACACACTCAAGAAAATTGAAATCATACCAACCATTTTCTCTGACCATAAGGGATTGAAACTAGAAACTAACCCCAAGGGGAAAAACCCAAAAACACTCAAACTCATGAAGATTGAATAGCATGTTATTAAACAATGAATGGGTCGAGAATGAGATCAATGAGGAAATCAAAAAATTCCTGGGAACAAATGAAAATGAACTCAACAACAACCCAAAACTTATGGGACACAGCAAAGGCAGTCCTGAGAGGAAAATTTAGAGCTATATAGGCCTACCTGAAAAAAATAGAAACATTTCAAATAAACAATCTACCACTATACCTACAACAACTCAAAGAACAACAACAAAGACAACTGAGAGCAAGTAGAAGGAAGGAAATAACCAAGATCAGAGCAGAATTAAATGACACAGAGACTAAAAGCACAATTCTAAGGATCAATGAATCCAGGAGCAGGTTCTTTGAAAAGATAAATGAAATTGGCAAGCCTTTAAGCAGGCTCATCAAGAAAAAAAGAGAGAGGACCCAAATAAGTACAATCAGAAATAGAAGAGGTGAGATTACAACTGATACCACAGAAATACAAAGGATTGTAAGAAATTACTATGAAGAACTATATGCCAAGAAATTGAAAACCCAGGTAAAATGGACAAATTTCTAGAAAACTATAATCTTCCAAAACTGAATGAAGAAGCAAAAAGCCTGAACAGACCAATGACAGCTGATGAAATTGAAGCAGTAATCAAAACCTCTTGACACACAACAGCCCTGGATAAGATGGTTTCAAAGGAGAATTCTACAAAACATTTAAGGAAGACCTAAACTCTATCCTTCACAGATTATTCCAAAAAATCCAAGAAGATGGAAGACTCCCAAACTCTTTTTATGAAGCTCAGTAATGCTAGCTATCAGAAAGATGCAAATTAAAACCACAATGAGATACCACTTCACACCTGTCAGAATGGCCATCATAAATATAGCAACAAGCAAATGATGGAGAGGATTTGGAGAAAAAAGAATCCTAGTGCACTGTTGGTGGGATTTCAAACTTGTGCAACCACTGTGGAAAGCAATATGGAATTTCCTCAGAAAACTAAAAATGGAAATGCCTTTTGACCCAACAATTCCATTGTTAAGTGTTTCAGGGTTCCATATCCTAAACACTAATGAAACACCAATCCAAAAGAATTTATGTATCCCAATGTTCACAGCAGCACAATTTACAATAGCCAAGTGCTGGAAGCAACCTAGGAGCCCATCAGTAAATGAATGGATCAAGAAACTATAGCACATCTACACAATGGAATTCTATGCAGCAGAAAGGAGCTCCTTCCTTTTGTGAGAGTATGGATGGAACTGGAGAGCATCATGCTAAGTGAAATAAGCCAGGAAGTGAAAGACAGATACCATATGATCTCACCATTAACAAGAACCTAATCAATAAAACGAACAAGCAAACAAAGTATAGCCAAAGAAATTGAAATTGATAACAGGTTGACAGTGATCAGAAGGGACAGGGGAGCAGATAAATGCAGAAAAGGGTGAAGGGTTTACAGGAACAATTCTAAAGGAAATATGGACAATATCAAGGGGACATGGAAGTGGAGGAGGGAGGTGGGAAGGGCTGGGATGGTGGGGAGGGGTGGATCAAAAAAGGCAGAAAATTGTACTTGAAAACCAAAACATAAAATAAATTATTAACTAAAAAAGGAACCAAAACTGTTTTCATCATTTACTTTTTAGATGGTTCATGGTGTACAGCTATATAATTGATTATTGTATGTTTACTTTGTATCCTGCTACCTTGCTGAATTAATTTATTAGTTCTACATTTCTCTCTTTTTTATAAAACTATATGGTTTCTATTTACAAGAATGAATCAGAATGTCCTCATAAATACAGTGTATTTTATTTCTTCATTTCCAATTTCAATGTCTTTTTCTTTTGTTTTTCTTGCCTAATTTCTCTGGCAAGAACTTCCAGTATTATGTTGAATAAAAATGACAAGCTCGGGCACCCTTGCCTTATTCCTGATCTTAGAAGAAAAGGTTTTAGTCTTTCACCTTTAAATATGTTTACTGTGCTTTTGGTTGGTTTGTTTGTTTGAATACATGAGTTTTTCATAATGAGCTGGTTTGCTTCTATTCCTAGTTTGTTGAGTGTTTTTTATTATAAATCATTGTTGAACTTTTCAAATACTTTTTTGTACCAATTGAGATAATCAAACACTCACTTTCTTCATTCTGTTAATCTGCTATATTATATTGATTTTCTTATGTTGAACAAATATTGCATTCCATAAATAAATCCTGCATGGTTATGGTGTGTGATTATCTTAATTTGCTGACGGATTGGGTTTGCTAGTACTTTGTTAAGAACTTTTTTTTTTCTTTTTTTGAAAGAAAGAGGGAGAAGGACAGAATGGAGAAAGAAAGGAAGAGAAGCCTTGTGCAAGAGAGAAACATTGATCAGTTGCATTCCTTCCATCCATGCCCTCCCATCCACTAGGGACTGAACCTGCAACCCAGGCATGTGCCTTCACTGGAAATCAAACTGGCAACCTTTCTGTTTGTGGGATGACATCCAACAAAATGAGCCACACTGGCTGAGGCTTGCTGGGAATTTTGCATCAGAGTTTGTAAAGAATATTGGTCTATAGTTTGCTTTTTTTTGTAGTGTCCTTATATGGCTTTAGTGTAAGGTTAAAAGTTTTCAGGGATTTTTTTTTTTTTAAGTTTGAGCAGGATTGGTGTTAATTATTCTTTAAAATTTTGGTAGAATTCACCTGCAAATCCATTAGGTCCAGCAATTTTCTTTGTTAGGGGATTTTTAATTACTGATTCTATCTCCTTACTGGTTATAGGTCTATTTAGATTTTCTATTCCTTTGAGACTGTTTTGGTAGGTTCTGCATTTCTAGGAATGTGATTGTTTCATCTATGATATCCAACTTGCTGGTGCACAATTCCTCACAGGATTCTCTTTTAATCTTTTTTGTTTCTGTGGAAGAATAATAATATCTTCACTTTAATTTCTGATTTTAGTAATGAATATTCTCTTTTTTTGTAGTCCATTTAGCTAGTCTTAAGTTGTAAAGTTAGGGTGTTGATTTGAGATCTTTCTCTCTTTTAATGTAAATATTTATGGCCATTATTGCTCCCTTAGCATTGCTTTCTGTGTGTCTCATAAGTTTTGTTATATTGTTTCTGGTTTTATCATTCTGTAAGCATTTTGTAATTTTCCTGGACATTTTTGTTTTTAGATCCATTGGTTGTTTAAAAGTGTGTTGTTTAATTGTTACGAATGTGTGATTTTTCCAGTTACCCTTACATTATTGATTTCTGGTGTGGCTGGAGAAGATAACTTTTTGTGAGATCTTTGCTTTTAATCTATTGAGACTTAATTTCTGGCCTATATGGACTATCCTGGAATGATGTGTGCAAATTAAAAAGAATGCTTATTTTGTTCTTGCTGGGTAGAGCATTTTGTAAATTGTTTTTATTTATTTTTCTAATTTTGAGTCTACTGGGGTAACATTGGTTAAAAATATGTAGGCTTCAGGTGCACAATTCTACAACACATCATCTGCACACTCTATTGTGTGTTCATCACTCCAATACAAATCTCTTTATATCACAATGTATCCCACCTATACCCTTCTCCACCTTCCCGAACGCCCCTCCTCCAGGCAATCACTGCACTGCTGTCTGTGTTCATGTGTTTTTTCTCTTTTTTTTCCTATGGCATCACTCCTCCACCCAGCCATCCCTCCCCCCTGACAGCTTTCGGCTTGCTCTCTATCCTTGAGTCTGTCTTCATTTCGGTTGGAGTTACTTCAAAAAATTAAAAATGGAAGTGCCTTATGACCCAGCAATTCTACTTGTAGGAGTTTACCGTAAGACACCTCAAACACTAATTTTAAAGAATATATGCACCTGTGTGTTCATTGTAGTGTTATTTATAATCACCAAGATTTGGAAGGAGCCCAAGTGTCCATCAGGAGATGAGTGAATAAAAAAGCTGTGGCACAGCCCTGGCCTGGTGGCTGAGTTTGTTGGAACATCAACCCATGCACCAAAAGATTGTAAGTTGATTCCTGGTCAGGGCACCTACTTAGATTGCAGGTTCGATCCCCAGTTGGGGCAGATATGGAGGGCAATCAATTGATGTTTCTCTCTTACATCAGTGTTTCTCTCTTTTCTCTCTCCTTTTTCTCCTTCTAAAATCAATAAACGTATCCTTGGGTGAGGATAAAAAAAAAAACCTGTGATACATTTACATGATGGAATACTACCTGACAGTCCCCCCCCAAAAAAAAAAAGGAAATCTTACCCTTCACAACAGCATGGATGGACACGGAGAGGATTATACTAAGTGAAATAAGCCAGTCAGAGAAAGACAAATACCATATGATTTCACTCGTATGTGGAATCAAATGAACAAAATGTATAGTGTTCATAGATCAAGTTGGTTTAATGTGCTTTCAAATCCTCCATTCCTTAATTTTCTTTTGTCTAGTTGGCCATTCCATTATCGAAAATGGAGTATTGACATCTTCATCTGTTGTGATAGAACTGTCTATTTTTCCCTTCAATTCTGTGAAACATCTTAATACATTTTAACGATATGGTATTTGGTATAGAAATGCCCATAATTGTCATGAATTCTATATATTATTAACATATAATGTCCTTATTATGTCTTGTAAACTTTTTTCATTTAAAGTCTTATTTGCCTGATATTAAGTATAGCTACTCCTGCTCTCTTTATATTTAGATGAGATAAAGTTTTCAGTCTTTTCACTTGCCATCTAATTGTCTTTTTATTTAAATTGAGTTTCTTATAGACAGCATAGGGTTGTATTATGTATTTTTTACCTACTTTTCTAATTTCTACCTTTGATTGGAGAATATAATTCATTTAGAGATTAAGTAACTACTGACAGAAAATAATTTACTTCTGTCATTTTGCTATTTTTTGCATGTTATATTTTGTTTTTCATTTCCTACATTACTGTCTTCTTTTATAATTAGTTGATGCTGTAGGGAAGCATATAAATTCCTTCATTATTCTCTTTTGTGTAAATTCTACAGCTGTATTTTTTGTTCAATTAGTATTACTTTTAACATCCTAAAATCATAACAATCTATTTTATATTTGTAGTTTATGTTAAACCCAGTAACATATAGCAACTCCGGTGCTTCACTGCTCCATCTCCACCTTTCCAGTTATTGATGTCACAAAATTACCTCTTCATAACTTGAGTGCCAAAATCATAAAATAAGAATTCATCCAAGTGCATCAGTCTCTTAAATTATGTGCAAAACAAAATGTAAAGTTAAAAACCAAAGTTGCCATAATGCCAGCTTTTAGTATATATGCTGCCAAACTGAGCACAATATTGCAAGTTTTCACACTAATATTTTTTTAAATATGTTTGGCTCTTAAATCATGCAAAAAAACAAAAGCTGGAGGTAAAAATCATTATTACAACAATATGATCCTTTATTAGTACCTATACAATTACATTTCCTGAGCTCATCATTTCTTCATACAGTTTTAAGTGGCTCTCTAATGTCCTTTTATTTCAACCTGAAGGACTCCCTCCCCTTAGCATTTGTTTTAGGGCTGGTCTACTGGTACTGAATGTTCTCAGCCTTTTGTTTACAGGAAATTTAAAAATTTCTCCTTCACACTTAAAAAATTGTTTTGCCAGATATAACATTCTTGATTGACAGGGTTTTTTAGCACTTAGAATTTATTAGGCCACTGCTTCCTGGCTTTCAAAGTTATTGAGAAATCTACTGGTGATTTTATTGAAGATATCTTGTATCTTTTGTGTCACTTATTTCTTGCTATTTATAAGATTCTATCTTTGTCTTTGACTTTCAACATTTAATTATAATGTGTCTTAGTGTGTCTTAGTAGTTTGGTTCATCCTATTTGGAGTTTGATGACCTTTTAGATGTTTTTATATTCATGAATTTTATTGTGCATTGTTTCTTTAAACATTTCTTCTACCCCTTTATCTCTCTCTTCTTCTTCTGAGGCTCCCACAATGCTTGATGGTGTCCCACAGATCCCTTAGCTGCTGTTCACTCTTTTAAAATCATTTTTCCTCCTCTTTTCCATATGCAATAATTTCCGTTTCCAATCTTTAAGTTCATTGTCCTTATTTTACCTTCTCATAGCTGCTTTTGATTTCCTCTGGTAAATTATTTATTTCAGTTATTGTAATTTTTAGTTTCAGAATTTTTGTTTTTAATTTTAGGTTTTGCATCTCTTTGTTAGTATTTCCATTTTGTTCATACACTATTTTCTTAATTTTATCTACATCTAGCTTTACTTTCTGAGCATCTTTATGCCAGCTTTTGAAAATCTTAGTGTAATAGATCTGTCATGGCATACCTTTTAGAAACTATTTTTTTTAATTTTTTGAATGAAACATACTTTTCTGTTTTGTTTAAAAGCTTGTGATTTCCATTGTTGAAAAATAGATATTTAATCCAATAACATATTAGCTCTTGAAATAAGATACTCCCCCTTCCCCAGGGATTACTGAGTTTTTGTTTTTAGTTTTTTAACATGCGTGTGTTTGTGTCCATGTGATAGGGATCAACCTGAGGCATTCATTTAAGATCTTCTCAGGAATTATCTGAGCACGGAACTTTCTTTGGTCATTTTAATTTTTCCTGCACATGTATGTAGTTGCTTTTGAAATGTCCTAGTGTTTAATGTATGGCTCCAAAAAGGGGTAAGCAAAGAGAAATGAACTGGGAGAAAAGAGGTGCCAGACCTTTAAACCCCTGGAAGTCACTTCAGCAGAAAGGGAGAGGATTCCAACAAGTGGGGGTTTGCAACAAAAGTGCCGGTCTACATTACTGTCTGTACATCTAAGGTCAGAAGCAGTAAGCAGCAATAAGAGCACAGATCTTCCAGATTTGGAGGACAAGGTAGTTTGCGTGTTCCTTGACCTTCCTAAGCTGAGTGTGAGCTCCTGTATTGCTTGCATGGCTGCCTGCCAAGGGCAGGGGAGTGGGGGATGGGCAGCTGCTACTGTGCAAAGTGCACTGAATCTGACCGAAACTAATTGAAATTTACTATTTAAGCCATCCCTTGAAGTTGGGAGCGCTCAAAAGACTCCAGAGTTACAAAATATTTACATCAGACTAGTCTGTGAACACAATTGTCAGGTGGAGAGACACGTTCCTGGTGATTCCTCTCAGGCCGTCTTCTGAGATTACTCCTGTCCAATCATCTGTGAGAGGCACACTTGATTTGGCCTTTACTCTTCGCTGCTGCTTAGTCAATGGATGTGTATAAAAGTTCAATTTCATAGTAGAAATGGATTTAGGTACTTAATACTTAAGTGATACAGGATGATAATTACCCAAATGAGATTCCAGTTCCTTCATCTACCATGTAAACCGTGGATTTGATAGGAAGCTTCTGAAAACGTTTACAATGACACAAGCGCTACTCTCACCCTTTCATGTGTGTTTGACACTTACTTCTAACAAAAATAATGTGATGAACTTGATAGGATGCCACTTACAAGATTGATCTATAATATACTGATAGCTTTTCTTGTTGACCACTCACTTTTCTTGCTCTTTTGCTTATCTGCCTTTTCTGATGAAATAAACTAACACATTGAGGAAGTTCATGGGGCTGTCAACCATCCCTCAGTGAGAAACTGAGGCCCTTGGTCCAATAGCCCACGAAGATTTGAATCCAGCCCACAGTCCTGTGAATTAACCCTTCCCACATAGAGCCTTGCTTGACCACAGTCCTGGAGTGCTGTCTGTGAGAAAACCTGAAGCAAAGGCCCCGTATCAGCCTTGTTCAGATTTCTGACTGATAGAAACTATGAAATAATAAATGTTTGATTTTTTTAGGTAACAAAGATTTGTGGTAGTTTGTTGTGCAGAGAGGGATTATTACCATGATGGATAAGCTGAACTCTACCACAGATATGTTGTGTTGCAATTAAATGATCCAAGGCAAATTACTCTTCCCACAGTCACTGGTGCACAGTAAATACTCAAATAATGTTTATTATTATTCTTTTCCCTTATTTTAGTTCAATTAGATCTCAGACTTGATAAATGGATTTTAATTACATCTCTGGGATCCACACATATTCTAAGCTTGAAGGGAGACACATACACAACTTAGCTGGTCTGGTTATTAAAACAAATACGTAGAAGTGGTACATCAGTTAAAAACAACTATGTATCCCCCAAAGCAGGTGATTTCTTGCTTAATTTATTTCAAAGGTACACAATTTATAATTACTCTAAAATAAAAACAACTAACCTAAGGAAAAGTATTTATGATTATTTTTTAACAACCCAAAACCTTTCTGCTTCATAAGCAAAATATATTCAAGTGGTTATGCCAATTGTTGCTAACCACAGTATCACCCAGATTCCTTTTCTTATTACTTGGTATGATCTACTATTCTTGCTGACTATTCTGAATTTAACATTATATTTTTAATAGTTGTTAATTACTTAACTGTATCTTCATATTTAAAACTCTAAAACAGTGTATTACTATTATATTACTATTTAATTAATACTACTATTCAGTGTATTACTATTATCAAGAGATCACCTGACTGGTGTGACTCAGTGGACTAAGTGCCAGCCTGAAAATGAAAGGGTCGCCAGTTTGATTCCCAGTCAGGGCACATGGCTGGGTTGTGGGCTAGGTCCCTGGTGGGGGGCATGTGAGAGGCAATCACACATTAACGTTTCTCTCCCTTTCTTTCTCCCTCCCTTCCCCTCTCTCTAAAAATAAATAAATAAAATCTTAAAAAAGAGATCAGAAAGTAGGATTATCTTAATAATTGTGTGTAGTGACATTGAGCATCTTTTCATATGTTTATTAGCCATCTGTATATCCTCTTTGGAGAAGCGACTATTCAGGTCCTTTGACTATTTTTTTTTTAATTTTGGGGGGATGTTGACTTTTGCACATTTATAAATTTTGGTTATTAACCTCTTATCAGATAATCAGCAAATATGCTTTCCTTTTCTGCGGGTTCTCTTTTAATTTTGTTGATGTTTTCCTTTGCTATGCAAAAACTTTTTAGTTTAATAGTTCCATTTTTTAAATATTTTCTTTTGCTTCCCTTGCCTTGGGAGATATATCTGATAAAATGTTGCTATGAGCAATGTCTGAGATTTTGCTGCCTGTGTTTTCTTCTATGATTTTTATGGTTTCAGGTCTAACATTAGAGAAATGTAAAATCCACAATGAGACATCATCTCACATCTGTCAGAAAAATCTATCATTAATGAATCAATAAACAACAAGTAGTGGTTAGGAAGTGGAGAAAGGGGACCCCTTTTGCACAGTTGAGGGGGATGCAGACTGGTACAGCTATTGTGAAAAGTAGTATGGAGATACCTCAAAAATTAAGAATGGATTGCCTTTGCAATCCCACTTCTGAGAATGTATCTGAAGAAACCCTAAACACTAATTTGAAAGCATATAAGCACCCCTATATTCACTGCAGTGTTATTTACAATTCCCAAGAAATGGAAGCAGCCCAAGTGTCCATCAATAGATGATTGGATAAAACAACTATGGGACATTTACGCAATGGGATAATACTTGACTGTAAAAAAAGAAGAAAATGTTACCCTTTGCAACTATATAGATGGACCTGGAGAACATTATGCTAAGTGAAATAAGCCAGTCAGAGAAAGACAGATACCATATGATTTCACTCATATGTGGAATCTAATGAGCAAAATGTGGAGCAAGCAAGAAAAACAAAGACAGACTCATGGATACAGAGCATGAGGACAGCTGGGTGGGAGGAGGCTGGGGGTGGAGGGATTGAACAAAAAAGGAAAATGGACTCATGGGCAGCATGTTATGATTGTGGTGGTGGGTCCAGGGGGCCGAAGGGGACTGAATAGTAATGAAGAAAATGCAATAAAAATAAAAAAATAATTTAAAATATTTTTCTTTAAGGGGTAGAGTATAAAAACTTTAATGTATTTAGAATTAATTCAAGGGAGCTTCCTCGAAATAAAAAAAAAAAGCACTGAGAGAATTTTCTCACTTGTCCACCTAACCAGCCGGTAAGTGGCAGTGTTCAGATTTCAACTTAACAAGGTGACTTCAGAATTTGCATTCTGAACTTTTATGATGTAAATTACTTTCTAGTAACTGCTGTAGCCAAAATTATACCAATCAAGGAACTGATATTTTTCATACATTTTGTAAATGTTTCATGTGTATATCGAATTAACTATGCAATGACTATGTGATATAGGCATTGATGTTAACATTTTATTGGGCGTGAAAAAAGAAAATAAATGAAATTATACTGGTCTACTAAATATCCTCATCCTGCTAAATCCCGGAGTTTCTATATCAGAATTTATAGGCTGTGTGAATTTCATGGCTGAGGTGCAGATGTAACCGTTTCATCACACAATCATTTTAAGGGTTGTTCTGAGCATAATAATGCATAAGTCGGAGAGACATGTAGAAACAACCTTTAAGGAATTTAATGTATCAGAGATTACCAGGCTGATTAAAAGGATCAGAACTTGTTTAGTATGTCCTGTGGGACCTCATTGCATTTTATTATAATATTCCTTCAATTAGTGATCTCAGTGATTGCCCACTTGAAAAGCTGGGCTAAAAACGAAGTTAGAAGTGATTCTCCTCCTTGGAAGACACACACTTAATTTGCGAAGATGAGCTACGTAGACATTTAAAGAAGTGATAATTTTTGCCTGTTTTAGGCTTCAAATATGCTAAGAATGCATAAATATAATCATTTTCAAGGATTCTCTATATTTCAAAGTCTAAAAAAAAAAGCAGAGGTAAATGAAGAAACTAAAAAGCAAAAGCAGTCTTGCATTGTTGCCAAGTCCTTTTGTTCCACACCAGGCCACTTTGGCCTGTCCTTTCTGCAGGCCGCCACCAGCCAAGGGCCGGTGCAGCTAAAACTGCAGGTGGTTCAGCCTGGAACACACAGCATCCTGGGGTCCAACGGGCTATCACAGCCTCAGAGATGAGCTTAGGAGGTGCACGCCAGCAAGCCACTACTTCTCCTTCTTTATCTATTTAAAAATATGTTTGCAAAAAAGAGTAAAAGATTTGACTGTGTTAATTAGGAAAGATTATAATCCTTTGGAATCAGAAAAATAAAAGTGAAGCTGGGAATGCTAACGTTTTTCTTACCCTGCTGAGTCCCAATGATGTTTCTTCTCCAGCCCTCTTATAGGCGTACGCATGTTGTTTAGCCTTGGCAAGATAAAGCAAGCTGCGCCTCCCAATAAATATTAGGATTGAGTAGTTCCTTGAAAATCCTGCACGCCACGATTATGAGAAATAATCAGGTTACTCCAACAGAAAAATCAGGCTCTGAGTAGTTTGGTTGGAGAGGAACTGGACAAAATAGTGTGGTCCAATCTAATCTAAAACTCCTTTGCCTACCATAAACTTAAAGTGGTAAGTCAGATTCTACTCAGAGAATTATAATTTTGAATCAAAACCTTCAGAAACTGCAGTCCATTTTTAGTTTCCTGAGGAAATTCCATACTGTTTTCCACAGTCGCTGCACCAGTCTGCATTCCCACCAACAGTGCACTAGGGTTCCCTTTTCTCCACATCCTCCCCAATAACTGTTGATTTGTTTATGATGGTCATTCTCCACCATCATTCATCTCATTGTGGGTTTAATTTGCATCTCTCCAATGGCTAGTGATGCTGAGGATCTTTTCATATGTCTTAGGGCCCTCTGTATTTCTTCCTTGGAGAAGTGACCATTCAAGTCTTTTTGTTTTTTGTTTCTTTGTTTGTTTCTTTTTTGTTTTGTTTTTGTTTTTGTCTTTATTTTAACTTCCTGGAGTGGAGTCCTCTGAGTTCTTTATATATTTTGGAGCTCAAACCCTTGTTCAAGGTTTCATTGGCAAATATGTTTTCCCATATAGTTGGTTCTCTTTTCATTTTAATGCTGTTTTCTTTAGCCATGCAGAAGCTTTTTAATTTGATGAGGTCCCATGTGTTTGTTCTTTCCTTTATGTCCCTTGCTTTAGGGGACATATCAGTGAAGATGTTGCTGTGTGGAATGTCTGAGATTTAAGTTTTATAGGAGATAAAAGAAGTAAGATTAACATATGTAAATTACATAGAGAAGGCTTCAGTATCAAGCAAAATTTAATTGAGCATGATAAATGACTGGAATCTGGATATGTACAGGGTTTGTTTTCTGTCATTTAAGTGCATTTTTAAATTAATTTTGCATATAATAGAAACCAGACAGAAGAACTCTTGTCTCCACAGAACTTCAGTAAACTATGGGGACTTTATATATAAATAAACAAAGTAATATGATCAGAATAACTGAAGGAGAAAAAATAAGGAAAAGAATAGAAAAATGTTCTGGAATTAACATTGTTAGGAATTTTCCAAAATTAATGGCAGACACCTAACTACTAATCCAGAAATCTCAGAGAACTCCAAGCAGCCTGAATGCCAATAAAATTACATCTAGGCATATGATATTTAACTGTGGAAAGCCACAAACAAAGAATAAATCTTGAAAGAGCTAGAAGAAAAATTACACTAACTATAAAAGATAAATTATAAGAATTGTATCAGATTTCTTATCAGAAACTGTATAAGCAAAGGAGTAAAGTGAAATACAGAGGGCTGACATAAAACAAAAAGACAAGAAAAAATCAACTGGAATTATGAATCTAGTAAAATTATCCTAAAGAAATAAGGAGACATTAAGACTTTAATCAATAAGCAAAATGAAGGAAATTTATCACCAGTAGACATACACTGCAGGAAATGTTAAAATAATTTATTCATAAAGAAGAAAAATAATATAGGTTAAAACCTTGGATATACATTAAGAAAGTACTAAGGAAATAATGCAATCTTACTTATCTTATTCTTAATTAATGGACTAAATATCTCCATATTTGATGAAATAAAAGTAACACTGTTTTTTGCTTATTGTAGCATATATAAGTGCATATGAGTGAAATGGATGACAGTGGTGTTGTGGTGAATGGGAGGACAAAATTCAGAATACTCTGTTATGTGATACCATTGCAGTAAGTCATATATTGTTATTTAAAAGTGAACTTAAATTAGTTATGAATATATATTACAAACTCTCATATAATCAGTAAGGATATTTTAAAAGAAGTATAACATGTGATAGAAAAGAGAAAAAATAAAATTACATAAAATGAACAAAACAAAAGTCAAAAGAAAGGTAAAGATGGGGAAAATGAAGAATAACTACAATGAGAAGAAAAGAGTCACAATATGGTAGATATTATTGTAACCATATCAATAAATGCACTGTGTTAATTATGTATTACAACAATTAAAAGAGAGTGTGACAGTGAAAAATTAATGATAAAATAAGATCTAGTTATATATTTTCTACAAGAAACCAACTTTAAATAAAAAGACATATAGATTAAAAGTAAAAGAAATGAGAGATGCCTACAATGCTAAAACTAATAAAAAGTTAGAGTAGTTATGTCAATTTCAAGAAGGGTCCATTTTAAAGCAAGGAAAATTGTCAGGGGTGAAGTTTACATGTTGGTAAAGGCATCTGTAGCACATTTATAGCTAATATCAGAGGCTCAAAATACATGACACAAATACTGATAAAACTACAAGAGAAATTAACAAAACTGTATATGGTTGGAGATTTTAATACCCTTTTCTAAGTAATTGATAAAGCCAAGAGGCACAAAATCAGTAAAAAAAATATAGTTGAAATAGACAGAATACCATCAATCAAAATGATTGAATTAACATTTATAGAACTCTTCATGTAACAAAGCAGAATGCACATTCTTCTGTAGGTTTCATGAATCATTCAATAAGGGGGATAACATTCTGGTGCATAAAACACATCTTAATAAATATAAAAAAAGTAAAAATTATATAAAACTGGTCCTCAGATCACAGTGGAATTAAACTAGATCAACAACAAAAAATATAGCCAGAAAACCTAAATGTCTTAAGAGATTAAACAACACATTTTTAAATAACATTTCTAAATGGGTCAATAAAGAATTTTCAAGAAGAAATAAAAAATATTTGAAGTAAATAAAAATAAATAGATAACTTATCAAGGCTAGGATTTCAGCAAAAGAAGTATGTAGTGTAAAATGCATAGTATTAATTGTATATTAGTGAAAAATCTAAACTCATATAATCTATCCTTCAACTTTAGAGAGCTAAAGAAAGAAGCAGAAATGAAGTCTATAGCCAGCAAAATAAAATCAATAATAAAAATGGAGAAGTTGATGAAATTAAAATAAGAAATTAACAGAAATATTAATTTCTTAATATTAGCATAATATCAAGAAAACAGAAAGCTGCTTCTTTTGAAAGGATCAGTGAAGTTGATAGTCCTTTAGCCAGGCACCAATAAAAAATAAAGAAAGCAGAAATTATTAATATTAGAAATGAAAGACAGGCCATCAGTAATATTTCAATGTGCATCAAAGTTATAATAAATATTGCTTGAAAATCTATGACCACAAATTGATAACTCAGATGAAAGGAAACAATCACTTGAAAGGTACAAACTGCTGAAACACAATTAAAAGTAGATTCAAACAATAAGTGCTGGTGAGGATGTGGGGAAGGGGAGCCCTATTACACTGCTTTAATCTAGAACTTGGTTGAGTGATCATTTTTATTTATGCTAAAATCAAAAGACTGACCATTTTTGATGTACTTCTTTACTTGACTACTTAGTTACTGTTATTGTGAAAATAAACAAATTGCTTTATTGCTAACACACAAATGCCTATGTAATAATTTCTCATCCTTGTATGAATGTAACCAAGTGCTGTGACCCATGGCTGTAAATGACGGGATAGAAGGCTGAGAAAGAACAGTAAAATCCTTATAAACATGAAGTAGTTTCATGGTATTAGATACCATATTTACTAATTATGTTGACACAAATTAATTGAAATATCTAGGATTTACTGTATTTACACTGGGCCATCTATATTTGTAAAGTCTAGGCAACGGTTAACACAAACAATGCTCAACACAAAATTTAGGTATTGAAATCTGATTATTTCAGTATGTAAACTAAGAAATCTTACAATGCTCTTCTAAATCTCAGCCTAGGCTTATTCTCCCTGATTGCAGTTATTTTTACATGAAATTATTGTTTTTATTTCATCCTGTTGTCTTCTTTACATTCATCTATCATCGGACAATGATAGAATTCTCTAAGCAGAGATTCTTTGGTATAACAGATAATGATTGTTCTTAACATTTTGTGAAACTTTATAGTAACTTACATAAATTTATATATTTTGGACACTTCAAAATAAATCTGGATGCTGGCAGACTTGATAGTTTTGAGCAGATACATTGTCAAATAAACCATAAAGCTTGAAAAATATCAGTTTGAAGACACTGGAGACATAGTATAACAGTGAAGAACTACTGTGATAAGATCTAAATAACTATTGTTCACAGAGGATATCACATAGGAATTAAGTTAATATTTTTGAGTGAATGATAATAAAAGTGTTATTAACTTTTGGGAACTATTTAAAACAGTGACATAATATGTCCTGATTTTTTATATATATATATATTTGCAAACAAGCAAGTCAGAAAGTAATAGTTGAAGAATCTAATTCAAGGAGTTGCATAAAGTGCTGAAAAATAATTAAAATAAGACATACCAAGGAAAATAATAAAAATAAGAGTAGGAATTAATGAAGTAGAAAATGTAAATATAGACAAACAACAAAGGCCACATTAAATCTTTGACTAATCCAACTGACCAGCAGGCAAGACTGATAAGTATACAGGAGAAAAAACACAAATAATCAAAATTATGAAAGAGAAAGATGACATTATTACAAATCCTGAGGTTTTAATACATTAAAATGCAATGACAGTATTATAATCAATTTCACATGAGTAAAATTGAAAAGTTAGATCAAATAGACATATTACAAAGAAAACAGAGCCACAAAATAGACATATTAAAACAACATAAAATATTAACATTTCTATTACTATAAAACCAAAAAGAAAAATGTAGGAATGGATGACATCACCTGAAAAACATATCAAATATTCAAATGAGATCATGTCAATCTCTACTGTTCATCATGTTCATAATTGAGATGACATAAATTATATTTCTACTTGTCAGAAACTAAAACATTTAAGAGTGAGGTGACATGTTAAAGAACTACAAGAAATAATAAAAAATATTATCGAATAATATTACAGAACTTATTAATTGGAAAAGACACTGTGCTAAAAAATGTTAAATTCACAATAATATAGGTATACACTTTCCCAAGATACTCATATATGCCTGTATATTTATGCAAATTTAATAAAATTTCCAAAAGTGTGTGTGTGTTTCAGAGGGGTAAGTTCAAATTAACTCAAAAAATACATGTGGGAAAAGCAGGAAGCTACGATGGTCAAAAAACACTTATAGATAATTAAGCTTTGGTCTTTAATAAAATTCATACAGATTTTTTAAATTCTATAATAATTTTAAAATTATTACTTTAGAAATAGAATAAAAGGATAATAAAGTAATGTAACAGAATAGAAAGCTTACAAATAGACATAAACTTATGCAAACCCTTGATTTCCAATGAAAATAGTACTACACATTACTGGAAAAGGCCACACTTAAAAAAATAGACCAAGGGAAAGTATTTATCTATAAGTTAAAAGATATAATACAACCAATACTTCACACCATACAAGTCCAATTTCATGAGAATTCTACATCAAATTCTACTCTTAGGGAATAATAGCAAATTAATAATATGTATTTGGGTAATGGATATTTTCCAAGCTAGAAATAATTTAATCTGTAAAAAAAACTGTTAGTAATTTTGACTATGTAAAAGATATACACTTATTTTTATTCAGACACTAATAAAGTATGATAAACAGGCTTAAAATGAGCCAAAATATTATCTGCAAAGAATACATATCCAAAAATTTATTAATTTCTATGAACCAATAATAAATAAGACATTGTGTTATGGAAAAAGTAGGCAAGAGACTCAAAGATGTATTGCTAAATATAGAACATTAAATGACCCCCCTGCCTTTGCAAAACATGTAAAAGCAAACTAAAAATTAAAAAGAAAATATCAAAAACAGAGAGAAATGCACTGAACCTTATCAATAATCAGGAAATATTATTAAAACCACAATGACAAAACATCATACCCCTATTAAAATTACTAAATTTTTAAAAAAGTATTATCTGGAACAATTGTAACATAACTTTATTTTAAATTATTATAAAGCTTTAAAACTTGTTCATCATCTACCAAAATGTAATGGAAAAAAAAACATACTACTTAACTAGGCAATTTTATTCCTAAGACTGTATGTTGTAAAAATTTGTACATGTGTGTGCTAAGAGACAAATAAGCTGTGGTACCTGTAACCACAGGCATGAATCATGCAAACTTAATGGTGGGTTCAAGAAGCCAGATAAGAATTTATATAAAAGTAATTTCAAAGACCAAAGAAAAACTGTATTGTTTAAAGGTAAGGAAATGAGTAGTAAGACGATAGAGAAAAATCAAAAGTGATTACCACAAATTTCAGGATAGTAGAACCTTTAGAAAATGTAGGGTGTGGCGACTGGAAAGGGGTTTGTAGAGGGCTTTTCAGTGCTGTTCATTTATTTATTTTACTAGCTTATAACACTTTTGTGATTACATCAATTTTATTTTATAACTAATTACTAAAGTATATGATAGGTTATGTCCTTGATATTTTTTAATTTTTTAAATTGTTTAACCTTTTAATATGTTTATTTTGTATTAAATTTACTGGGGTGACATTGGTATATAAGATCATATAGGTTTCAAGTGTATATTTCAAAGACACATGATCTATAAATTACATTGTGTTATGTCCTTATATTTAACTTTTGAACATTTAAATATTATGTAACTGCTCAACTCTAGGAAATTGAGTTTCTGAGTAAAAGTTACACAATGCTACCTTTGAGTTTGTATTTGCCATTATTTCTAAGAACTGTATATTGTAAGTGCCAGTTAGAGATACTGATTGAGTATTTTCACATATATTTTTATACTCATGTGAAGAGATATGATTTGTCACTTCTTTAAAAATGTAAATAGGTAATCTCATATCTATTAGATAATGACCCCTAAATTGAGCAATTAGTAAATATGATAGATCATAGATTGTGTTCCTTTTCCCCTTTGCATCCTGTTGTTTTATGCAGTGTGTTAGAATATATACATATCTCCTATAACTTTGGAAATTGAAGAGGGCTAATAGCGCTTAAATTTATTCTCCAATGACTGAATGGAAATTCTCAATGAATCTGATTAAAGAATTGGTATTGACCATAATAAGATGTTTAAAATTCTTTGCACTTACAGGCTCTACAATTAACCCTAGTTACAGTATTTTTTTTTTTTTTTTAATGTTGCAAGCTGGTTATTCTCTAAGAGTGGTCGCTGGAACTGCAGCATCAGCATCATTTCAGAATGTCTTTGAAATATAAATTCTCAAGGTGCATCACAGCTGAGCCATACACTCCCAGGAAGGGGGGGTGGGCAGTGAGAGCGCATGCAAAGAACTGAGCGATCTGCGGTTCCGCAAGTCCCTCCAGCTGGTCTGGAACATGGCGAAGTGTGAGAACCCTTACCATCCACAGATCTTGAGCTCCTGAAGGAAAGGAACTTCCAATTAACTAATTAATTAATCAATCACTTTAAAAATTAATTCACCCCACCAAGTTAATGTTGAGAAATCAGACCTGCTCTGGTCTGCACATGGACCTATTTTTATTACTGTTAGATATAATACTATTATGCATTACATTTATAATAGCTCATAAATGAGTTTTTCCCAGATGTAGTCAAAATAATTTTGAAAGCACTGAAATAGGGAATTTAGTAAATTTAATACATATGATATTCATAACATGCTCTTTAAAATTAGTATATTTACCATATACCTCTAAAACCTGGAATGCTCCAGTGGAAGCAGCAGTGCTAAAATTTGGAACTTTCTGAGAGGAAATGTTGGTGCCATGGTGTTCCCACTAATCTCCAATTCATATGAAATAAAAGTTCTTTAAATACATGATGACATTTAAATATCATATTCCTCTGAGGCTTGAGGTCTTTTTGTAAACTCATTTGTTGTTGGTAAAATTCACTTCCTTCTCATGCTTTTAACATGGCTCTTTCCAACTCTAAGCCAGAAATTAAATACAGTTTTTCTCATGCCTGGAATCTCTGATTCTTCTCCTGCATTAAGAACTCATATGATTATATTGGTGCAAAGTCCAGTTTGCTGTGCAATGTAACATATACATGAGATAACTTCACGGTGCAAGAATTCTGTCAACAACAGTTAAACTTCAGACATAGTATGTCTGAAAATAATGTAGAAGACATCTGTAATATTTGGCTTTTTGGTATTTTAACTCCTTCCAACATTTGATAATATTTTTCTAAACTACTATTAGTTGGTGGTAAAGCCATCCTTTTATTTTATTTTTTTATTTTAATTGCTGTTCTTGTACAGTTTTCTATCTTTTCTAGACATCTTTTTTTTATTGACTCAAAACCTCTGAATAATTACTTCCCTTGCAGTGAAAAATAGGGACCAGGAATTAAAATGAATGAACTGGAAGTGCCTGCCCTTGGAAGTTACTGAAATAAGCAGCAGGGAGCATAGGGACTCATTCCTAGTAAAGGTTTTGGGTGTGATTCTGCAACCTACCCAGCATCGTTACATATGTGTTATAATACATACTGAATTCAGCGAAGAACAGCTGGAAAACAGTTTCTCATGGGTGTCTCATGTTCCTGCACATTTTGACTGCCCTGTGTTCTGGACTACCTCTTTAGCAATATCTGTGTATAAAGGAGTCTTAGAAGTTTGAGACAGCAACTCCCTCCGGAAAAAAATGGCAGGTTTTCATTTAGACCTTGAAAGATAAAGATAGTGCTTCCCTATGGAGCAAAAGGCAAGATTGTACATAGCCTTGAGATTCAGAGATGATGCCTTCCACCAAAGCAATGGCTAACATGATTAGTGTCTAAAATAAAGACAAAGATTCTCTAAATTTGAAATTCCTTTTCTGTATTATAACCCATTACATGTGAAGGCATCCATCTTGGTTCATGGGACTTAGGGGTGAGGAAAACTAAAGTAAATGCACGAATGTGTATGGGGAAAATGAGGAAAATTTCTTTGTCTCTGAAAAAGGGATTTTATTTCTTCTGCTAGCATCCCTGAATTTGCAGCAAACTAATTTCTTTTTTTTTTTTGCAGACAAGGTAAGATATCAGTCTTCCCACTTCTTAGCATAGCTGACAAGTGTGTTTATATTATTTAAATTTTGAAGAGATTAAAAATGGTGTCAGAGCTCTGAAGGGTACTCATTATAATTGGAAAAATATAGAAATTAGTTATCAGATCTTTTAGGCCAGCATATTCAACTTGCATTAAGAGATGAGATTCTGGATGTTGTAGGACACGGTATTTTGGGTTACCTGCAATAAGATGCTAAAATGGTAACTTATATAGAACAAGGTGAACACTGGAAGAGAAGTTCTAAGAATTATAATATAAAGTGTTGCATCCAGGGCTGCCAAACAACTTAGTAATGTAAGCGCAATCTAAAATCTTCCTATTCTCACCTCATAAAACAATAGATAATTATGACTCTAAATATACACATACACACAAATTTTAAAAATTTGTATTTCCAAAAGTAGACCAGAAGAGTAATTTTTTATTAAGAAAATCTGAAGAAAATATCAACAATATGTTATATTCAACCTACCAAAGTTAAGTGATAAATACAGGTGTACGTGTTTTATTAATCTATAAACTACTTCTTTGCTTAATATATATAGAACATAATGCCTTCTAATTTATTTGGTATAGGACTATAACACAATAACTTGGAGGTGGTTGATGAAATAATTTAAGATTATTCCAACTTAATAGCACAATAAATTCATAAAGATATTTGTAAGTCAAATATCTATATTTAATTTAACATGTTTCAATGTCTATAATGAAAGAAATTAGAAAACTAAGTTTTTAACTTAAGTAATTTATTATTATCCTTCCTTTTAAAAAATAATGTTGAACAAACAGTATTATTACATCCAAAAAATATATTTACATAAACTTTCTGTCAAGA
This sequence comes from Anoura caudifer, assembly GCA_004027475.1. Classification (NCBI taxonomy): domain Eukaryota; kingdom Metazoa; phylum Chordata; class Mammalia; order Chiroptera; family Phyllostomidae; genus Anoura; species Anoura caudifer. The sequence continues at coordinate 57,480 of PVKU01009673.1, forward strand.
AGGTGGAGTGGGTAAATTTGCTTGCCTGCTTCCATAACCACATCAAGATTACTGCTAAACTATAGGATGGTCATCATTGAAAACCACATGAAGATTAGCTGAACAGAAGTTCTATAACTCAGGATGAAAGGAAGCCACATGAAGGAGGGACTGAAACACAGAACAAGCAGGTCTCATACCCAAGGCACAGTGATTAAAAATGAGGAGACATATTTCAGCTATGGAGATCCCTCTGAAGAGCGAGGCTTTTCAGCCCCACAAAGGGCTCCCCAGCCTGGGACATCTGTGCTGGGAAGAGTAGTCCCCATAACATCCGACTGTGATACCATCAGGGATTGCATTTGAGAAAGACAAACCACTGCAGAAGGCCTAGACCCCTGTTCTTAAAGGGCCAGAGCATGGACGCACAAATTCACTTGTCTAGCACAAGGGCATCTGCACCAGGGACATATGGGAACAAACTAAATTGACTACCTTTAGGGTAAAGGTAAAAAGGGCAAGGATTGGGGTAACTCTCTAAAGGGACTGATGGGATGACAGGCTCCATTGTTCATTTCTTGAGCTCTCCTTCCAACCCTCTGGCCAAGCACAGGTGGGTGCTCAGTCTGTGCTCTCCATTAATCTTGTTGCCACTGTTCTCTCTGCCATGGAAATTCCCCTGAGACCCTGAACGACCAAACTCGCATGGTGGGCTCTAGTTTCTAGTTCCATTGGCTTCTCTACACAAGCAGACTACCTTGGCTTACTCTACAGATTTTCCCCAAATCACTCAAAGGTCCACACACCCCCATAAAAGTAGTGACCAGTTTCAACTTGCACTGTAAACCCATCAGGTGGCCCCGAACCTGGCATAAGTGGAAGCCATCTTGGCTTGGAACGTAGTGTAGCTTCAACTAAGCAAACATAAGCCTGATGCAAGTGGCAACTGGCCTCAGTTCATACTGCAGTGCCCAGCAAAGGGTCTGAAGCCTGGAAAAGTTGTAGCTGATCTTTGCAGCACAGCAACTCCAAGCTCAAGACCAATGGTAATCAACTGAAGTTCACTTTGTAGTTCCTACCAAGTGACCCCAAGCCCAGCAGAAGCAATGGCCTACCTGCACCAGACCCCCTCCCAAGAGGTTCCAGACCCACCACACACAGGATCCAACTTCAGACCACACTGGAGACTCACCAAACAAGTTCCTCAAACGACGCATCTGAAAGGCACAGCTGGCACCAAAGAACTGTTAAAGGGACTCTTATTCTGAAGGGTCAGCACCTGCACCTATGCTGTATACAGCTCATATACCATAGTCAGCACAAAAGAAATGCTTAAAACCTTGGAAAGATACTCTTCCAAGACTGAGTCAGGAAGAAATAGATAATCTGAAAAGACTGATAACTACAAACAAAATCAAATCAGTAATGATAATAAAAACAAAAACTCTCAACAAACAAAAGTCCTGGAATGGATGCCTTAACAGATGAATTTTAGCAATCATTCAAAGAAAAATTAATACCTATTCTTTTGAAATTATTTCAGGAAAATCAAAGAGGAGAGAAGGCTCCTAGATTAATACGATGGTACCAAAACCAAACAAAAGACATGAGAAAAAGAGAGTATTATAAGACAATAGCCATAATAAACACTGATGCAAAAATCTTCAACAAAATATTAGTAAACAAAAATCAGCAATGCATTAAAAAGATTGTACACCATGATCAAGTGGGATTTATTCCCAGGATGCAAAGTAGGTTCAATATTTGCAAATCAGTTAAACTGATACACCACTTTAAAAAAATGAAGGATAAAAACAATATGATCATATTAGTAGACATAGAAAAAGCATTTGACAAAATTGAACATTCATTTATGATAATTGAACATTCAGCAAAGTGGGAACACATCTCAGATAATCAAAGGCCATGTATGACAAAACCACAGCAAAAATCATACTCATTGATATATA